>JAIPRL010005320.1:0-32871 GCA_025469235.1 Pemphigus obesinymphae | reverse complement strand
CTTATCTTTACATAGGGAAATAATTGTCCTACAACAATAATTCGACCACAGAAATTTATCTTACCTCATGTACTATTTATTTATGTAATAAAATTTTTTTACAATTTTTAGTTGTATGGTCCTTTAATCATATTTATTGAAAAAACATGTTTACTCATTTTTCATTTTCATCAACTCGAGAATATTGTAGAAAGACGAAATAAAAAATAAATTATAAAAAATAAAAATATCTAACGACTGATGGATTTGATGTGTGTTTGCGTTTGATGTCAATGTGCATTTTTACACATTTTATAAGCTGTTAAATAACATTTTAAAACCGATATTTTAACAGGTTATAAAATGTGTAAAAATGCATGTAATAAATCGGCTCCATCAATCGCTAGATAATATTATTGTTAGTTCTAATTTCTTTTGTATTTTTAACATGTTTGTAAGTTGATAAAAATGAAAAATGCTAATGCAAGTTTTTCATTGAAAAGTTGTCGGTGCGGTGTCTTAATGTTTTAAGAGTCACAATTTACACTAATAAAGTATATATACTTAGTAATTTTAGATTTCCAGACATGAACTTTTTAATATTATATAGATTAATAATATATTTTCCGTACTTACCTATATTCAAACTACCTATATTTTTTATAATTGAAAAAATGTTGAAAATCGATAGACACGATTTTTTTGTAACACATTAAAATTTTTTCGGCGAATTTACATAAACCTAGTTTCGTTCTAAATGTCGCTCATATTTGGTAAATTTCAGGGGGGGGGCTTCGCTCAAATTTTCAAATTAACATGTTTTTTTTATTTAATGCTAATACTTTTATATTCACAGTACCAGTTACAGCAAAAAACCATCGTAATTTATCGTACTCCATTGCCTGTATTCGGCTGAATTTTTATATTATTATCACGTCCCGTAAAATATTTATGATTTGTGATTTTACATGTTTTGACTGTATAAAAGCTTGGGTTTTCATGTTTTTATTTAAAATACCAAAATATTAAAATTAAAATTGTTAGGTATATATGACATGTAAAAACAAGCTCAAAATACAGAGACATAATAAATAAAATGAGATACATAGACCTAACCTAGCATATATTCAAAAATGTAAAAGGAATGAAATGGTTTTACAATCGCATTGATAAAAACACCTTTGAAATTTAATTATACAATTAAAGTTTATATAAAAATAATATATATATATAACACTCTATTATGACAATTTCTTATAATAAGCAAACATTTTTAAAAATAAATACCTAAATAACACAATTTTTGACACGTTTTCGGTTTTTTTAAAAATCTTTTGAAAAATTTCTTTATACACTATAGATAAATATTCATAATAATAATCCAAAAAGACGTATTTTTTATCTATATCAGATAGATAATCATTTGACCAGATTTAAAATCAAAAAAAAATCATTACATTCGAAAAACGATTGAGAATGAAGTTCGGATAAATATTATTTTCTGACTTATAAAATATTTCGGTAATTTTTTTGTTGTTTTTCCTTATTCATAAGAAAAATATTAGGAGAACTGAAAAACTATCTCTTTAAAGTACCCTACGTATTCTAACCAAAATTATTCGATTAGTAAGCCCGCTTTTACTCGATAACTTCTATTAAAAAATTAAAAATTACACCATTGTGAAAACAATACATTCTCGTTATACGCTCAAAATCTAAAATTATAAATAAAAATAAAAATTTTTTTTTGGATTCTGAATGTTTTCAATTAATTTTTTTATAATTATTAATGTTTTGAAATTTGAATATAATTTATCTGTACCTAACATACAATTAATTGTCTCGTTCAAATATCATTGACATATTTATTAGTCGGTTGGTAATGCGTCTGTCTATGATAATTAGGTAGACAGGTTCAAACCTTATGAAAATAAATTTGTTGCAAAATGTATGGTGCGATTGTATCGTAGCTATCTCCCAGATTTGGACCCATAAAAAATATATGAATATAATGGATCGCATGATTTTTTTTTTTTTTTTGTTTTTTAAATATATCCTTGCTGTGTGGGGCTACTTTGGGAATATTTTCTTATAGGCTATGTATATTCATAGGAAGTTATTTAAATTATTTCTGCACATTTACTGGATATATATATATATATATATATATACATATATCCAATATATATATATATATATATATAAGTTATACCTGGGTTATATATTGATACATATATAATGTTATCCCACAAAAGCGGACATTGGATGTCCTGGATGAATTTTCGACATTTGTGGGACTATAATGGGATATCCATACTATGACACATATCCCATCTAGGATGTATTTGGGATGTGATGATTTCATAATAATATCATTGTCTGAACACCTATTATTATTTGTCCAGTTTTTGTTTTTTACGGGCCGAATTTTGAGATCTTGAGCTCCGTCCTACACAACGATGAATCTTATTTGGCTTATTTATTGTAAATGTAACGAGTATGTATTATATTATAATAATATTGTTACACAATTCGCCGCCGCATTGTTATTTAAATAACTGACACTTGAACATTATTCGGTTATTGCCGTCTGGTTATACGACCGGTACCTAACGGGTAATAGATCGCCTCCGGTTCGATGCCATTTCTGTAATTTTAACGATGTAATATTTTACCACGGCGATGACCAAAATAATTCCACAATACCATTTCATCTTCCCATTGTCGTCGATTTCCACCGGTCAATTATTCAAATTAAAACCATTCGATTGTCCCAAAATACGTGTACCTATTACATTTGTCAACGACAATCTGATTTATTATAGTTCGGAAAATAAAAAATTAGCCTCGTCTACGCCGTCGTTAGACGGACGCATATTCGATCGCATGCAGTGGCAACAGTGGCAGCTGGGATTTCGTGTGTTAAAACCCCCCGCCGACATTTGTTTAGCTGTTGGTTATAATCAGTGATGTATTCGTAAATTTTTTAACAGGTATACGCTGAAACTGGAGGGACTTGAAACTAAATTTTTTTTTTTTTTAATGAGTACCTACTGTGAATTTGTCAGTGAACCGTAAATAATAACAATTGGTCAATGTAATAAGTATAAGTAGACCGTAGGTATACGATCATAAGATCGTATACCTACGATTTTTTTTATTTGATACGTGGGTATAAACCCACGTATCAAATAAAAAAAAGTTTGGCTATACGCATTAACGAAAAAATCGATAAGTGGGAATATACCCCATGTATACCCTCCACTACATCCCATAACCTTTTTTTTAGTTATATTGTAACTTATAATATTCCTTTATCTAACTGTTTTTTTAAACTATTGTTGACATCTTTATGTAATTATTTGGAATACCGTGTAATTCACTAAATCACTGTATTATTATTGCTTTTTTAAGAAGTTGAGATACCTACTATTAGAATTGAACTGAAAAACATCGTTCATAATAAATTATATTAAATTTACTCATTAAAAAAATTATAAGTAGCTAAATTTAAAATTTATTTGTGCACAATTTTTAAATTAATTTAACCATACCATCAATATAACATTTTAAAATATTTTCCTATATATAGGTTTGTTGATTTAAATTTATGGTAGAAACTAGAATTGAATTAAGCAGTATATTTCTTTAAATTTTATAAGTATATTTAAAATTGTAAATTCAATATTTTCCACGAACAAAAATTTCAATTTTTTAATCTGAAATTGATGTTATGCTATCACATTCATAAAACGACCCTGAGCTATCTACTGGGCCTCCACGCCACCATTTTTTTGGTCAAAAACTACTCATTCTAATTCCAACAGTCTGACACGATGTGCCGATAACAATTTTGAAAACTTGTATAGATTTTTAAATTAAAAAAATAAAGAAATTGAAATTTTAAAGTGGAGAGTAAGGCTATAAACGCATTTCATCTTTTTTTGTTATAGCAACTAAAAGATTGTCATACAATTCACACAAATTACGTCAAAATTGTACTGAATTTTTTTCAAGTGAGGAGTTGGTGAGATAACCGTATTCTAGTTATTTGCATAATATGTTGGTGTATTAAAAAATAATAGTTATTAACTCGAATTTAATAAATGTAACTAAATATGAATAGTTTTATTTTATTATATAAAAAATTAAACAATGAATTTATTAATTCATGAATATTCAGTTATATATAATTATTAAAAAATGCCATCAGATTATTCTCTAGCAAATTTTACGGTACAAATTCGTACAAATTATAGTACAATTAAAAGTAAAAGAAAAATATAAAAAAATCTACGTGGTAAAAAAGTGGTCCTGGGGAAACATTTCCCTGTAACCCCAGCGAGAAAATCAATTTTTCTCCGGGAAATTTTACGATACAGATTCTGAATTTTATGGTACAAATAAAATTGGTAAAAGTTATGGTACAATTAATGTTAAAATAATTATTTCGAAATTAAAATATTGGGGTATCAGGGTAACGCACCCAGTGGCAGCCATAGGGTTGGGGCCCAAGGAGCTATGCCCTTCCAAGTCCTAAATATTGTAAATTTTTTTGTATAATATACATAATAAGCAATAAAAAAGGTCATCAACTCAATTTTGGCTCTCTCCCAAAATTAAATGTTAGAGCCGCCACTGAACGCACATTATTTTATTACCTATTATTATTAATTATTATGTTGAAGGTTGGTATACGTATAGCTGTAATAAAAATGGTTTTTATTCCAAAACGTTAAATGGTATTTTTTTTTTTTTTTTAATTATTTTGTTTCGATAAATTTTTTATTTAAACCCATAAACAAAATGTAAACTGTGTATAATATATTAGATATTTAAACTAATAATCAATTATTTAATAAGTATATTATAAAAATATATTTATCTTTTGTCGAGATAATATTTAAATGCCTACCTTATCTATTATCTTTTGTCGAGATAAAAAAAGTACTCATCTGGGCTCAATAACGCTTATAAATATCGACTTCCCAAACATAATTATAATAATGTTAGAAGATGGTCCACACGTGCCGGTCAGCTTGTCGTATTTAGACAATTCAGTATATGCAATGTCGTTAAAATAGATGGATTACACATACATTAACCTTCGCTCGGAAATTTATAAAAAAAAAAAAAAAAAAAAAGGATTTATTTTATTCTGTCAGAGTGCTTTGAGTCGGTATACCGCCGATTTCTACCGAATTTTGGCTACTTTTCAATTTGATTTCCGTGCACCTATGTTTAATTTGAATAGTGCATATTTTAAATAAAAAAAAAAAATCATCATCTTGCTAATGATATAATATATATGCGTAACTCAACTAATAAAACATAAGAACAGCGCAAGTATATACATATATATATATATACACACATTGTCTATGACGGGTAAAAAATAAACACGAAAGTATTAAAGTATATTCACGTGCGTCATATAGTGTTAATTTTCGAGTGAAGGTATTAGAGACGATATTGAAATGTTGAATTTTCGTAGATAGGTAACACAATATTAGTAGCGGCACCAATATATATCGATTATTGAATAATGAATATTGCGCTCGTTTGTCTTCGATAACCGTATGATTATTATTATATAAATAATATGAATAACGCGTGCACACTATCGAATGTGCAAAATTTGAATATAAATGCGTTTATCCCATTCAACGGACCTAACCGTTGCCGCCGTGCCAAGAAAGTGTATAATATACACACATCTCTTTACGACCACATAGCTCTGCCGTCATATTATTATAATATTATATTATGTCCGATCTGCGAGACGTTTCAATCGACGTTCCGCCTTCATAAAACAATGAGAGGACGAGTCAATTGTGTACGGTCCGATATCACTATATACTATATACTATATACCTATGAGTATAATAATATGTAATAATAGTGTATTATGTTACCACTACCACGGTATATATATATTATTACGTATTATCTTGTTGAAAGTGATCGGAAATCGTGTACAGGTATAATACCTGACCTCTGTACAAAACATTCTCCTCTCTCTTTATATTCATTTTTCGTCGAAATTCTACAGGTACAACCATATTTTCGTACAAGATAAGGCCTGAAACATTATTAAATGTACACTGAACCAAATATATCTGCGATTTCAATAAAAATATAGATTTATTCAATAATATGGTTGTCCAATAACATGTTTGTTGATTGAGAAATAAAATATTTATCAATTTAACAGTAAAATAACAAAACGTATTGTTGATTTAACAATATCTTTCATTAATGTCTTGGGTAAAATTGTAAAATTGAATACAAATTTACTTGAATTAACAAATATTTTGTTAATTGAATTATAAATATTTTCTGTTTCTTTCTTTCTTCTTCTTCGTAGAATAAGCCCATTTGTTAATCAAAACAGTCAATTTAAACAGAATATTTTTCAATTTAATAACATATTTTATTATAATAATAAAATCCGTATTCATTTTACAAATTATTTTTATTAAATTATAACTCATATATTTTGTGAAATTTACAAAATGAATTTGTTATTGTAAACACGATTTTTATTAATTTAACAATATATACATTCAAATAATAAAAAATGTATTATTTCAACAAATATTCGTTTGTTAAAATTTGATTATTGCATATTATTAATTCTAAAAATAAATTGGGTTCAGTGTATTAGATTCCGCGGGAACTGCGTATACATCGATCTAGATGAACCGTTAAAAACGATTTCGAGTAGAATTGGCTGCATGAATTATTATTTTTTTTTTTATTAATATACTTACTTATATTAAAAAACTTTTAATACAATAAACATAGTAGTTTTATTTGGCTAGAAATAATAATAAATTCATGGTAAATATTTATTACTTTTAGTTTTGAGTTGATTTTACATAATATGTTTGCATTTTTTTTATTCATTTATTTTTATCTTCGATATTATAATAATAATAGCCGTAATTTAATTTTTATTATTCGATGTTTTAAGCAGACGTCAAGACAGACAAAACGAGTTATACCAGTTATGCTTAACATCATCAGCTTCATTATTTTGTTCTGTCACCAAAATTTACTTTCAATTAACTTTAATTTTATTAAGTATATTCATTTATATCATATTAAAAATATAATATATAAACATTAGAAACTATAGTTATTATAATATTATCAATTTTTAATGGTACGTATATATATATATATATCATATCTATCATATAATAGACAATTGTATCAGATATATACTCTACTATTACAATAATTATTTTACTTGGTAAATTGTAATATAACCTATTATATTTCTCATAACGAATTTTCGAAATAGAATTTAATTTTCCATATTTACTTGTTAACATAATAAATAAAAATATTTTAAATTAATATTATTTTAAAATTAAAATTAAAATTATACATTACTATCTAAGTATAATTTTAAATCCTGATGTCCTTCGTTAGTACAGGAGATTCTTTGCCTATTGGGTTGGCCACTATACGGTCAAGTGGGATTGTAGTATGTAATTATATTATATATAATATAACATAATTTATATGGTTTTAGTTTTATAAATTTATATTGAAAAACTCCATATATGGAAAGTAGTTTTGGCAGTTTGAACGATTTTCTTAAAAAATAATTGAAATATTGACGAAAATAAATACATTTTATTATTTCTATTAATTTCCCAATCAAATGTGCATATTTTTCACAAAAATAAAATACTAAACGAATTGAAAACTAGTATTTGGAAAAATTATATCTGAAAAATGAAAATTTGTTTCCTCGTTTCGCTTACAAAAATTTTTATAGTGTTTATTTTAGATTGGCACTAGAAAAAGTCCAGATTGAAGATGTAAATAATATTTTATATATTTTGTGACGTTAAAAATATTAAATGTATTTTAATTTATATTTTAAAGAATATATAAATTGGTTTATAACATTATTATTGTTTACAACTTTCTCGCCAAGAATATAATTCTTTATAGTGCTGTGCTATTTTCTGGTTATATAAATTTGTGGTTTTCATCTGACGGATTATTTTACTTTGCTCGGAAATGATAAAATTCTTGTCGATTTCATGAATTTCTGGAACCATATTCATCAGGTTGGCATATTCATTTGCGCGTTCTTGATTTTTTATAACTATATACAATTTCCTAAATTCATTTACCAATAAAATAATGCAAATACCTATGATAAACAATAATCAATAATCATTATAAATATTCGATGATTCTAATAATTTTCTTACTCACACAAAACGTATACAGTCATTATTTTATTTATATATTTGTAGTTTTATTCTTACTTTTAAACAAAATATTATTATTTATTAACGCTACTAGACAACCTATTTATTAATTTTTACAGTGTTTTACTTTTTAGCCAATGTAGCCAATTGCTTGAAAATGTTGTTAATAAGTTGTATAAATCTGATGCGTATATATTTTTTCATTAAATAAAAATCTTTGCCTTTCAGTAAAAAAGTTTGCATATTGTACAGCATAGTATAACTGTATATATTAGGTATAGTATACATTGTAATTTGTAATAATAATAATAATTATTACCTATATAATGTAACAATATTATTGTAGTTTTTATAATTGAAACTATATTTAGAAATAATTTTGAACGCGATTAATATTATTTATGATGATTAATTTATACATAAATTAAAGAGATTTAAATAAATTTTTAGAAGGTAGAATACATTTCAAACGATCTTGTACATAATAGACCGAATAAAACCATATATATATATATATATAGGTTCTAAATACATATTATTAATTATTATATAATTCATCCAATTCATTATATCTTTATTGATTTGAAAAAAATTATTACGACTAATACATCAATACGCGTATTCATTATTATATATTTTTAACGGTGTGATATATATATATTTTTTTTTTCTTCTTCCAGACAAAAACAGTCCAAGGACGGAATGATGAGCAACCACACTTCAACATACATATGCATTTAGGTCATCCACACCTTTCGTTTTGTTATTCGCCTACGAACAGCCCCACGTTAACCGACTGATAAAAATTATATATAAATATGCGAATATCGTGTTTGGATTAGTTCGGTGTACAATGTCGACGACAATAGTATGGCCGAGTCGGCTTCATTTAGCGATGCTGGGATAAAAAAAATTATAATGAAAGAAAAGACAAGGATTTACTGAACGTGTATAACATCAACCGGTTGTTCATCTCGCAGCACGAACATCAAATTAATCAAAGTACCCATGTACCATATAATAATATTATAAATAGGTACATATAATATATTATTATACCGGGTGAATTCTTCAACATCAGAAAACGTTCATTTCCTCAGTTAATTTTCGCGCTTACGAATATTTCTTTTTCAAGTTTAACTCAAAATTATTAAAAAATTACGTTTTTATAAAAAAATATATATATATATATATATATATATATATATAAATGTTTACTATTTTTATACTAAATAAATTATTCTTCCGCAGCATGTCTACTGTCTGTAGGTACCATGTATTTTTTAAAGCGCTGTCGATTGTTAAAAAATTAATTTTAAAATATAGATCAATGTGCAAAAAAACTAAAAAACAAAAATCCATCGTGATTAAAAAGGGTAAACATATTATATGATATCTTAGTATATCAATTGAGATAATTTTTGATTAAATTTATAAATATTAAACTTAAAAATTAACCGAGAAAATCAGTGTGTTCAAGGATAAAATAATCACCCGGTATAAAATATTATATCCAGACACTTAAAACGGTTAAAACGACCGTCATAATTCAATTCCATATTTATATTATTTTCGTAACCGTTGCATGCCCGGACTGTGCGGCTACTGCAATTATAAATACGATTTTTCCTATTTGTCTTATTTCAATACGCATGTCAGCGTTTAATTATTATTATGCGTCAACGGATCGCCATTAATGGCATTCGTATTTTTAATTCAACTATCCTGTCGGTTGTTCTTTTCTCCCCGTCCCCGTCCAATACGCTTAAAGGCATACGCATAACATCCAAACTTCAAAGCATTTTTAAACGCGCCCAATGACGACATATTGTCCTTCACTCGTTAGATCCTCCGTTAAATTATTATCATTAAATCGATCAGAATGCAACACATTACACATATATTTTCAGCATTGACTCCTCGTGCATACATGAAAATCATAATATTTTATAATAATAATAATAAAGAATAACTTATTGTAAGATTGTATAGTTTGGAAATATTATGCAATCGCGTATGTTGTTCGACGGGAATTAGCCAAGTCCGGTTTGGTCATGGGGATCATCCTCGATTTCGTTATTGGTCAATCGGCATATATTTATATTCTAATCGTGTTTATAAAAAATTTTTTTAACTAATACCCATTAATTTTTTTATATGCATTTAGCGATTTACAAGAACATTGAAAAATTCAAATATTTTCGATTCGACGTTTGTATAGCAAAAATATAATACTATTTTTACTTTTTTTTTTTTTTTTTTTTTTCTTGCTATAAGGATTCCATCAACAGAATCATGTCCAATAACACGTTTAACCTTCATTTATTTATTTATTTATTTATTATAAGTACTTCGTAAAGTGCAGTGGTTCCCAAAATTTTTTTGTAAACCGCCCACTAAAAAAATAACCCACAGGGCCCCCTCATAGAAAAAAGTAAATTGTACACATATATACAGTAAAAATAATTTACTATGTTTGTATGTATATTAGTATATAAATAATTCATAAAGAAATCATAAAATATACATTACTTACTTGTTTTGTACATGTGAAAGTATATAAATAATTGAAAATTAATTATAAAAAATGTATTGTGTATTAGTACATAATTATAAAAATATGGTAATACTAATGCTAATGTGTTTTGCTAATAATGTATTTATATCTGGATCACCACGATTAGTTATTTGTAACCGTTGTCTTTTTTTTTTTTTTGTAAATAGATTCGTTACTGTAATAATCCCACGTTCAACTAAGTAGGATGATGGAAATGCTATCAATATTTTTTGTACAATAGTCCACAATCCAGGATAAAGTATAGGTATCCGCTTTTGCAGCCAGCCTCTTGGTATCTTTTCTTAAATTTTAATTTTAATTCCTCATTTGTAGTTACTTCTACCAATTCTTCTTCTAATTTTGTTAAATCTTTCATTTCTGTATTTGAAAAGGGATCTAAAACCCAGTCGGGTATATCCATTTTAATAATATCCTCTTATAATTAAATAGCTTCCAAGTATTGACAATAAGTAATTAAATCTTCATTTTTTTATTTTTTATTTTTTTTTATTCCATTGATAAATTTAGAAACTGGATAAATTAATTTCTTCCTATATTTCTTTTATACATAAAAAGCTTTGTTCCAAATGCAGCAGAAATAATAGTTTTTGTTTTGATTTAATTCAGATCATCACCTTATGACCATTACCTTATTACCATTGATGATCTGTTTCATTACATTTTTTGAATAGGTCAGTCAAATGAGCAATATCACTCCTACAATTAATTAAATTGCATCGTAAAATATCATCTCTGGTTTTTAGATACTCCAACACCGAGTCAAATAATTTATAGAATCTATTCAAACAAGCACCTTTTGACAATCAACGAACTTCTGTGTGAAATAGTAAACGATTAAATTCTTCATCATTTTCAGTACAGAGTTGTCCAAACAATCTGTCATTTAACGAATTATTTTTTATTTTATTGATAGTTGTAATTACATAATGTAATGAAATATGAAACCGTTCACAAACATTTTTAGCAACTAAATGTTGTCGATGAATAACACAATGTACAGCAAATACATTGGGTACTGTGTTTTTTAAATATGCAATAAAACCCCGATAGCGCTCTATACCATAGCTGGAGCACTATCAGTCGCAACTTATAAGATATTACACATAGGAATTCCTTTTTCTTCAAAAAACTCTTCCAGTATGTGAAATATCGATTCACCTTAGTGTCAGTTATTAAATTTTTTGCAAATTATTATTCTTGGCAAATTTTTTCTTCTTTTATGAATCTTACGTAAGTTAATAATAATGCTTCGTTACCTGATAAAATTGATTCATCGAGTTGTATAAAAACCTGTGTTGTTTTTAAATATTTATAAAATAATATGTCTTCGACATTTTTAGCCATTTCATCAATTCTTCTTTGCACTGTATTGTTGCTCAAAGGAATTTTTTAAGAATATCAAAAGCTGGTTTATATAGTACTATAGTAATTACCTCTTTTATAGCTGATAGAATAAGTTCTTTTCCAATAGTATACGGTTTTCCAAATTTAGCAATCAGTAATGAAATGTTGTATGGAGCACGTGACCCACTGTCATCTTGTTTAGACGATGTTGAAAATATATTGACCAACGTCGGTTGTTTCAAAAATTAATTTTCTAGTGTTTGAAAATAAAATAAATCCATATATTTTTTATCAACATGAACTTTTATTAAATGTTCTTGTAGTCTTGAAAGTTTCATAGCTTCATTAGAAAACACTTTTTGGTAAATAAGGCACATCGGTTGTGTAATATTTTTAGGTGATTGAATAAACCGTACTACAAATATTTAACATTATACTGCCTACATTTTTTTCTTCGGTTCAACCATATCTATTATTTAAGTAAGTTATTAGTCATGTCATCAGCATTACATGTTTTAAAATTAATTTAATAATAAAATACTTACTTTCTATTCGTAGATGCTTTTGTAGAAAATGTAGAAAACACGTAAATAAAATGATATACGACAAATATAAAAATGATAAAAATGATATATGACAAGTTCGACAACAGCAAGTACACGAAACATTAATAGGTATATTTGAGATAATATGGGTCATTCCGAGACCAGTATTCGATAAGATGTACGTTTTTTTTAATATTACGATAACGATAGTAATTATATTTAAATACAATATAAATGTACAATTTTACACAACACACGAATTACAATATACCTAAATAAAAAAAAAAGGAATTGAATTAGCCACCGCACACTTTTATAATAAAATGCCCCCCAATTAAGCTTGCAGCTTTCATCGCCCCCCCCCCTGGATAGTTCTAACGCCCCCAAGGGAAACTTTGAGAAACACTGATATAGTATATTAATTTACACTTAACAATGAGTATATTAAAATGATACACGTGACTCAAAAATTGTACTTAACTATTATTATAATTTATAATAATTTCTATACCTATAACATCATACTAAATATCTATAATGTCTTATTAGAGTTTCAATCTTCAAAATATTTTAATTTACTTGAATTAATTATTTGAGCACAGAAAATACAAAATAAAATTAGTTTAATGTACATAAAAATTTTTTACATTTAAGTATCAAAATTTGTTGTCCATAATTAATAAATAGGCATTATAATATTATAAATACGTTTTATTATAGAAACATTTTAAAATGTTTGTTTAGTTATGATTAGGGCGAGATTTTGATACATTTAAATTTCTTTATTTTTATTATTATGAAATAGGTGGAAATGTAATTAAATACAAATTATAGAAGATTATTTTAACATAAGTTTTATTATGCATTTTTAAGTTTTTTATTTATTTATCATCGGTCCATTTTTCCATTCTTTTCATTGGGTACCAATGTTATAATAGTAATTTAAATATGCATATTCAATGATAGAATAACATAATATAGTATAGTGATTAAAACCTTTAGTACTTTATGTAGTTTTATTTTTTTTAATTTACATGTGCTATGTTTTTAGTGTGCTAGATTTTCATCTTAGTATACGTATTTAATTAACTAAAATAAATTACAAAACTAGTATTTAAGCAAATTATGAAATAAATTGTTTTTATAAAATCGAGTTAGACTGGCAGACATACAAATGGAAAATGATATACACTTATATGATGGCAGAAAATTGGGGCCACGTAAGTCAAGAATGTATCACTTAAAAATTTAACGTTGTTGGAGATTTTGGCAATTTGTAAGTTTTTTTATAATTAATAGGTACATAAAACGATAAAAATATTTAGAAAAAATAATAGTAATTACACATTTTGTTAGTTATTTATCATTAGTAGGTTCCTATAATATTTCATATCTATTGTTAATGTTGAAATTAATTTCTCTTGAAAAAAAAAAAATTTTTAGAGCATACAATTTAGTCCTAGTTATAATAGTATAACAAAATTATAATTTATTAGATTCAATTATTAATGAAAAACAAATCTTTAAACATTTATATATATATATAATGAATGATTATTCATTATATTATATTATCATTATATTATTTTTTATGAATATAATATTTGAGTATTCATAATTTTACACTTATCTATTAAACAAAAATATATATATATATAATCATTTTTGTGTTTTCATTTGTCATATTTTTATGTTTGATTTTTAACAATAAATTTATCACAAATTTAACACTATATTAAATTATATATTTAAGTAATATTTAAATGATTTTTAAAGAAATTGATATTTGATTTAATAATTTCACAATACCAATATAATGAATAATGTACATAATATGGTATGTATATAATGTACAATAAATTAACTGTTGTGTATTCGTATAAAATACATATAAAACAAAAAATGAAAGTTGATGAAAAATTTTTAATCTCTACCGGCAACATAAATTTAGTAAATGCATAATAAACATTTATACTAGATAATTTCTTTTAGTAGGTATTTATTTTTTCAATATAATCTTTAAGGCTTGTAGGATACTTATACAATAGGTAAGTCAGTGGCCCACTGACCCGAATTATCATATTATGCAATAGTCAAATTTTTATTTTACATAAATACCTATAGATTTGGCTTTTTACAGATGATTATTATTGGCCATCGTACAATCTAAATATCCAAATCAATTTCATATTTAAAAATAAAAATTATAACACAATAAGTATCTACATATGAACAATGTGTCTTACAAGTTTTACTCATTGTAATATCACTTATAGGTTATAAAATGTATAATTTACAGACTTAATGAGTTATAAATATTATATGTTCAAGGGACAATACAAATCGTCACACATTTTTTAAAGACATTATTTTATTAAAGATATAGCATTTTCAGTGTTGCTCTTTTATAACAACAAAATGTACGTAAATAAAATAAATAAAACATTTTTCTCTTTTTGGACATTTCCCATGGCAATGGACAGCGGCGTACGCAGAATTTTTCAATGGGGTGGGGGCTTGAAAATAAAAAAGTAATTAGTAGACACAATTATATTAGGCATGAAAGAATGAAGTAGGTGCTTTTTCAGTGTTATAATAGAATACCGTTAAAAATATATATTATAATAGTGGCGTATTTATGGAGAGAGGGTCCAGGAGTATTGAAAAATAACCAAAAAATATTGATTTTGAAAACCTAAATACTTAAAATTCATTTTTGTAGATAGACATTTTTTAAACAATAATAACTGGAAATAGAGTTTGATAACCTAAAAAATTAATAATAATAATGCCCTAAAATGAATGTAATAACTATAAATTTTAGATTCTGAGCGGTGCAAAATATTTTCTCGTCTTACTACGATATTAATTAGTCTTATATTTTTCTTTCAGCAATTTATCGACCAGAAGACTTAACACCATGATCTAATTTTTTAATTTATAATGAAAAATATGGGTTAAAAAATGGTTATTTCCTCATAAATCTGAAAATATTAGTTCTAAACACTTTAAAATAATCAGAAACTACGTATTTTTTATATTTTATAATACATTTATAACATTATTATGTTTTAAATATATATTTCAGCCTCTACTTAATGTATTTACGATTTAAAATTATTTTATAAATGAGATTGGAGTTTTATAGTAATCAAAATTAAATGAACTATATTATTATTACTAGGTTGTGGTTATTAGGTACTTTTATCATTTATTACCAAATTAAGAAATAATTAGTTTTAAAATTTAAAGAAAATATATCAATTAAAACTTAAAAGTATACCAAATCAATGTATTAATATTATATTTTACAACTCTCATGACCTATCTAGTAGTTTGTTTTATGTACCTAGTATTTCTATCAAAAACTGTTAAGTCAGGTATACTTATATCTAAATATTAAACATAAAATATTTTTAATTTTCAAATAAATATTTTAAAATAATACAAAAATAAAACCACTGTACAGTTTTTTTTATATTACAATTACAAAATTAGCAAAAATGTATGAATATAAAAATATGAATTTAAAAATTTTAATTTTTGTCACTCGTTTTTATCGATATCGATGCTTTTATTGTACATGTGATTCAAAATATTCTAAAAATATCAAAATTAAGTGTATTTAAGACTAAACCTATTGAAAAGTTAAAAATTAAAATTAAATATTTAATTATTATTTATTTTTACCAAAATAGTGCAGGGGCACCCCCCCCCTCAACATTTTTAACAGCCCTTTATCTGTAAATTAAGCGATTTTGCTCCTAAGATAGTAAAATATATAAATTATTCATGTAAATATCATTATATTAATGATTGGTTTTCAATAAATTTTATATATAATATATAACATTCATAATATGAAACAAAAAAAAAAAAAAAATAGAATTATACTGAAAATTAGGGGGGCTTCAGCTCCTTAACCCCTCCTTTTCGTACGCCCTTGGTTATGAATAAGTGCATATTCAACCTTTAATATACATTAATACTACAGATACTTTATCAGACAGAAGTGCACTCTTGTATGCAACCTAAAAACTATAAAATGTATGTTAAAATATCATCTTTTCAGAATGAATGCCATCTCAATAATTCAATGACTGGATTATTGAGTATTATATTGACCAAAATATTTATTCAATAGTTTATGTCACATCACACTTACCCAATAATAGATGTCGCATTTACCCCGATGAGTAATTTACATAGGGCAAGAGCGTTCAATTTGTTCATTCGGGCAATTAGTATTTATTGGCTTATTTTAAAAATATTAATACCAAACACATAAACTAGACATAAAATTACATAATTTAACTTAATTGAAGTCACCAGAGTAATTTTGATGGATGAAAAAAAATGAATATGACGTCTGTTTTCAAAAACATTAGTGATGTAAAAAAAAAATTGGTATTTAATTAATTGAAATATCTTAATTAGTTTTAAATTGATAGGACATTAATAAAGTTATTATAAATATGTTACATTATTATCCTTATTAGCTATATTATTTTACAATAATTTATTTAATACAATAATTAAACAGTTGTTGCATTATTGATGTACATCCCCCTTGCAGTGATTATACTTTTACATCACTTTCATTTCTAAAATGTGTACAAGGGAAAGTATAAAATATAATAAAAGTTATAATCATTGATACACTTGATAGTCTTGAACTTCTCATAATTTAACCTAACCTGATATAATCATAAGCGCTTTATTTTTATTTAGTGTAATGAATGAGTCTACTCTTAAGAAAAAAAACTTAGTTTTAAAAAATAATTTGTGATAGCAAATTTAAAAAAATTAAAGAAAATAAACACAATTGTAAAATTAATAGATTTATCGCTCCATAACATTAAATAATATAGCTATTATATAATAGTGGAGAAGAGACATTGAGGCAAGATAACGAATTCGATTTTATGAGTATAATAATTGTGTAACGACATCTGTGAGTGTTTAAATCAGTGGTTCCCAAAATATGGTACGCGAAAACCACATGAAAGTACGGAAAATAATTCGAATTTGTATTTTTATTTATTAACGTTTATAAGAACGCGAAAAATCTAATATTATTATATTTTGAATTTTATATTGGGTGTAAATTATTATTTATTACCTATCATATTTGTACATTATTATTATCCCAAATCACGAAAATACATCAATAAATAAGAAGCCCATACACGTGTCGAACAGTTTATCAATCAGTTGAAAACCATGAAATCGACAGATAAATTGACAAGTGTCATAAATCTGGTGGACATACAGGTTGACACAGATTTGTACATGTGTGGGGTTATAATTTTATTTCTATTTACGTCCATCCGACACACGAAATTTTACAACGAAATCTTATTTATCGTCTTTATCTTTTGATAATTATAAATTATATTATATAAGTCATTGGTATTTTAATATCATTTTTCTGATTTTGACGGTTTTGCAATACTATATGTATACTATATTCAATTCAATAAATTAAAATCAGGTGTATACATACTAATTTTCTCTATTTTATTTATTTACTAAGTGTAAGTTAATATTATTAAAACGTTATTAATCATATGTATATATTATAATTTACTTGATACTTTTTACTTATTTTTTTTATTGAAAGTTTTATAATTAATAATCAAGTCAAAAGACAATTGTACTAGTTTGAACTTTCATATAATAATATTCATTATACAATTCCTAGATATATATATTTTACTTACATAACATCCAATACATTAATTTATTTTATATTATTATAACATTTAATTAGTATACTATATCTATCAATATGTTTGTAAATAAATTAGGTATAAAAATTTTAATGAATATTATTATTTACCGTTAGTAGGGATCTATATATATAACCTATAGTTTGATAACAATAAATATTTAAAAGTATATAAATTCCAATTATGTATTGTATCATTATTTTAAAAAATAATGTAAAGTGTTAAAATCCTATTATAATATTTATGCACTTTTGCATTTGTACTCTATGACATACTAAACGACACTACCTGCATAATATTATTAATATTGGATTCGTATTCCTTTCATTTTCATTATTCTTATATTATATAGCTTATAGACATAGGTAATTTATTGTAAATATATTATGTTTCACGAATATTTAATTATTTAACGCGTAGGTAGATCTTCTACCCCATTTCATGAAATAAGTTAATATTAACAACTTATATTATATACAATTGTGTAAGAAAAATCATGTAAGTATTAAGACATTTATATTTTGATTTACTAGATAATAAATAATAATTATTTAATTTGAGAAATATTAACTAACTTGTATTATATAGGTACCTATATGAAAAAAAGGAGGTTTATTATTTGGTAGAATAAAACACCAAATCAATAAATACCTATTATGATAGATGTTTATATATATATATATGTATTATTGCACAACGGTATAAAATTATAATTTTTATAGAACACAAGGATACAAAGAAAAATTTTTTTTTTTGTTTGTTAACGATAACAATTTGGTTCTATTATAGATAATTTGAAAAGGTCATTTTTTATTTTCCCAGTATTTTGCTTAAAGCGGATGAAACCGGTGTACTATTTCATTGATTTAGAGCTAAAAGCCTGTCAAAATTAAGGCTATATAGAGTTTATCGATTTAAAATCTAAAATTATATTAAGATTGTGTAAGTTCTTTACTGGGGAATGTTTAAAATAGAAATTTTATATTTATATAAAAAAAACTTCAAAAGAAGGAGACTTCATTTTTGGAAACGTTTGTAAATGTTTGTCACATGAAAATAAAACATATTGAGTAACCTTCGTACTAGGTTAGCGGCGTCCCCGCAGTTCGAAGCTCTAGTGGAGGGTCTGTCAGTACGGTAGATGTAGTAGTTTGGGAGTTTAAGCGACTTGGGTGGCTTTAGATGAATTTCTCATAGTAGAATGATGTTGATTTTGAGCTCTATGGTTAATTGAAGTAGCTCAAGGCGTTTGTTGCCAATACCCTGGCAGTTTATAGTTTTTTCAGTTTACCACTATTATTTCTTATTTATTGTTTATTTAATGATATTCAATCAATTTTTAAAAGTTATATTTTTTAATACACTTATAATAAATTCACGTATCTATATATAATATATAAGAGTAAGTAATTCTTAAGTTGTAATTTCAATAGGGGATGACTTCAACCCCTACCAGCATCCGTACCCTTTGAATAAACTT
Source organism: Pemphigus obesinymphae (assembly GCA_025469235.1). Lineage (NCBI taxonomy): Eukaryota > Metazoa > Arthropoda > Insecta > Hemiptera > Aphididae > Pemphigus > Pemphigus obesinymphae. The sequence goes on along the minus strand of JAIPRL010005320.1, from coordinate 12,976 downwards.
GTGGTCCTTATATAAATTACATTATTTACATCCTTAAAAAAAAGGTGCACTTCGCTCGATAGTAGCATATCAGTAGGAGTGGAAGCACTTCGCTCATTGGACAAAATACTCTTTTGGTGTATGTATTGAATTTGATAACGATGATAAATTATTGCATTCAATAAAACGATTCTGAGCGAAGCTTCGGTGTAATATACATAACTTTAAATATAAGTTATGTACTCTGCGCACACGTTAACATTACATCATAAGATTAAACGTAGGAAAAATATGATTTAGTATGACCTTATTTATATTCTAAAATATAATATATGAGTATATTTATAATAGCTCAGTTTTATATAGGTTCATAACTATAATTATATAATATATTCAGTATATTTTATTGAATGTTCGGTTTTAGACATTTAATATTGAAAACTAACATAATATTGTGTAAGCCATTTGATTTATAATTGGTGTACATTACAAATAGGTACTCTATAAAATAGTAACATAATTAATCAGTCAATTAAATAGAATAAGATGAATAAAATAATTAAAATAATAAACAATACCATATACAATACCAATTAAAAATGTATGAGAAATTTAGATTTTTATTTATTATAAATTTGAAAATTCATAAATGAATTTATAAATTAAGATTATCATACTTATAATAATAGTTGGAAGGGAGAGGGAAGAAGAAAAAAGAAGACATAATACCAACTCCCTATATATTGTGTACCTATTTAATACATTTGTGAACATTTGGATGATAGTATAATAATTTAATATTAAAAATAATGAATACTACCCATGTTGGTAATATCAAATATATTGTGGGTTATAATTAGAGGTCGGAATAATATTCTTTTGCGTATTTTTTTTGATCTATGCAGTCAAATCTCGGTTTGAAATCTATAAGAATTATGAATCCTATAATTTAATGGTAAAAGTTTTTTTTGCATATTTGAGAATATTTTAAGATAAAAGAATATTTCGTATAATAAAGAATATTAGGGAATATTTCGATTAATTTTATGGAATTTCGATATTTTGTGTTGCAGTGGCGAAAATCATATATATTATTAAATAAGTTTAGTCTGTTATTATTGAGTAAACTATAAATGGAATAACTCAACTAGTCACGTAGGCTAGAAATGAATTGGAAAAACATTTCAAAAATAGCTCCAAACGTTCGTTTATGTATCGTGTTCATAGAGGTACAAAGTTCATATTGTACAACATAATATGATGTGTGAGTGTGGTTGATTTAGTCCGTCTGTCTATCGTTCAGTGATGCGTCGTGTATACGTAATATTTTCATACCGAGTGTAGTTTTATTTTATTTAGTTGTTTGTTTTTATTTATCTCGTTAAATTATTTTTCAAAATGCCGAAAATCCCATCAAGTAAATTAAAAAATTTAATTGCACAGTGGATACTACCATTAAATAAAAACAATGTAAATTTTACAACTGATGGCACAATTATTTTTTGTCAACTGTGTAACAAACACATTCTATGCATTAAAAAGTCTCAGATTACACAACATGTAGACACATCTTCACAACAAGAAGCTCTAAAGCGTAAGTTAAATACTTCAAAACAATTGTTTTTATCAGAATCTACTTCTAAAAAAAAATGTAAATGAATTCTATGAAGACTTATGTTTAAGTTGTATTTCTGCTAATATACCGTGATATAAATTACAAAATCCACAATTGCTAGCATTTTTAGACAAATATACTGGCAAATACATGTCCGATGAAAGTTTGTTACGAAAAAATTATCTTTTACTTTGTTATGATAAGAATTTATCCAATATAAAAAATGAAATTAGCGAAAATAACATTTGGATTGCGGTCGATGAGACTACAGATATAAATGGCCGTTTAAATTTATTGGTTGGAATATTAAAGTCAAATCATCTGACTTGTTCTTTTCTCTTGACATGTAAAGTTAACCATTCTACAGTGGCTCGATTTGTGAATGATGGGTTAAAATTACTGTGGCACTTAGGCGGAAATGATGAAAAAGTGTTGTTGATGCTCTCAGATGCTGCACCACATACGGTGAAAACTGGACAGTCATTAAAAATATTTTCCCCAATTTAATTCACGTGACATGTGTAGCTCACATGTTTAATAGGATCTCAGAGAAGGTTAGAGAAATGTATCCAGATGTAAATTAATTAATTAATAACATAAAAAAAAGTATTTTTAAAAGCTCCGTACCATGTTAAAGTGTATAAAGAAATATTATCTGATATTCCATTACCCCCAGAACCAATGTTGACAAGACGGGGAACTTGGTTGGAAGCTGCTGTTTTTAATTGTGATCATTTCCAAGGTTTAAAAAAAGTTATAGAAGAATTAAGTAAACAAAAGTCTTTTTTATCATTAAAAGCTCGAGCGATAAGAAACGGACGGCGGAACGGTTTTTTTCCATGCGATCTATAAGGTGAACACAGAGCGTATATGGTGTGTACCTAAAGTTCGCATCTTCAGAATAGTCGGAATTTGAACGAGCGGAAAACGGAAAAATGGTTAGTTTCATTCAAATTCAGTAAAGTTAGGACGTTATATGTATAAGACAGGTTTTATTATGGACCGCCTCATGTAATAGTACCTACATACAAACATATTTTAGTAGTACTCCAAATACTATTATTTCAATAATTATATATATCATCCTAACATATTATATAATCTAACATTATAATGTAATAAAAAATTTAAAAAACACAATCCATCCCTGTATGGCTGTATAGTGTATAGGTACTAGGTAGGTAGGTAGGTACATAATAAAAGTTAACCAAGTATATTATATTTGATGCCTTATTTTGGCATTATTAATTATATACTTTATTACAGAAAATACGTAAGCTATGAAATGTCAGCGAAGATTCGTCACGCGATGAAATGTCATACACAATGAAATATCGCACGGTGAAAGGGTGAAGGGGTTGCGATGAAGTGTCACGCGATAAAGTGACTCGCGATGAAATATTTGCGATGAACTTATCCACGATGAAGCGTCCTGGAATCCGGATAGTGATTAAAATAAAAAGAAACTTTTAATATATAAAACAGTAAATTATATTTATTTTTATCCTTTATAATACAGTATTTAAAACATTTTTTTTTTTTTTTCATATATTGTAATAATTAAATTTAAAACAAAAATCAAATGTCACTTTATTCTTTTATAAGTAAACAAAGGTTTATACATACCATACATATATCTGACGTGACACGTATAGTATTTCAGTAGCCATCAACATGTCTTCCAATGAAAATGATTTGGCTTTTTTAAATTTAATCAATGTAATTAAATGTGAATTAGTTATAGTACCTAAAAACATAGTTAATTATTAATTATAGTTAATGTAAATAATGGCAAACGCAAATATTAGGTATCTACATCCATTTTGGAAAAAAAATTGTGAAACGCGGCTCATTTTCATTGTTCAATGAACTATGCGATGAAAATCGTTTTCAGACATTTTATAGAATTAAAATTAAAACATTTAAAAAGTTAATAGAGTTAATTGGACCTATAATAATTAAAAAAGACATCAACTGATTACGTGAATATATGTTTCGCGTGGCTTGGCATGACAAAAAGTAGTGCCTTAAGCCTTAGGTCTTAAGGGTTAAATTTATTCAACATTTGATGTAAGTACTATATTTATAGGAGTAGAATGAATAGAAGTACCATATATTCGGTTTTGAAGTAAATACATTTCATCGATAAAATGAGTACAACAAGCTGATTAATTTTTGATGCAATGGTTACAAATACAAAACTATCTTATGATTAAATATATAAATGTGAAAAAAATAAACACATAAAACTATTAAAAATGAAATAAGAAATAGTTCATTACCCTTAAATTTATCACTGCATATTCAGACAATATAGATCAAATGGTATATGTTCTTATAACATAAGTAGGTATAACCAAATATTTGGTTGAAGACGGGTTTAACTAAAACTTTTCAAAGTCCATGTAATAAGTTGTACTTATTACCTATTTATGTTATTTATAATTATAATTGATATTTATATCTGGGCTGTAGATTTGAGATAAATGATTTTAAAAATTTAACAGTTTTTGACATAGATTAAATATATAAAAATTTGTAAGTCACCTATAATTTATTACTCATAAAATAAAACAATATATTTGAAGATGATAATACACATAACGAGAATAACTGTTGGCTATTGCTGTTGTTAGGTTGACGACCGTTTAGTCTACTTACACTAGTGTTGAATGAGATAAATGTGTGGATTAGTAAAACGTGATTAGTTGATTGGTAGTGACCAACCTATTGGTCGGAGTTTGAAGTTGATGATTGGTGAATAAGTAGAACGACCGAGTTGACTGATGTGAGGGTATCTGGAGAAGGAATTCCTGATAATAGTGTTTTGGTTTTTTCTAAGATGTTTTCTTTCAAGGATTTTAGGTGAGAAGAGTTACGAATGATGAGGTTTTATACAAATATTGGTGAATAAGAGACGATTCTCAGGATAATACTCTGGATTCAATCGAGTTTAGACCAATCAGTTTTTGATAATGAAGAGCGCAATGCTTGGCCTGCATATGTTTCTATAGATTTTATATAAGTTTGGTAAATTTAGATTTTCGTGTTGGTGGAAATTGAGCTGTTCCTGTTCAGTATGGGGTAGAGCATTCCTCTGACTCACGTGAATTTGGTGACTATTGAGTTGATGTGTGGACTGCAGGTGAGGCAGTTGTCCAAAATAACTCCAAGGTATTTTGCGTGTAGGGACCATGCAATATCTTGACCTCTAAACCGGATTTTCGGCAGCTTAGATGTTTTGTATTTGTTAAAGAGTATTGAAACAGTTTTTCATGGGTTTATGGATAAACGCTATTTTGAGAATCATTCTGATGATAGGACTATTTATTTTTGGAGTCTAATAATGGCCCTTCTCGGGTTGATGCCGGAGGTGTAGAATAGGGTATCATCTGCGAATAGTGCTAGTTGAGCGACCGACAATGTGACCATATCGTTTATGTAGACATGATAGAGGGTTGGGAATAAGAACGAGCCTTGTGAGACTCCGGCGAGAGCGGGTCTGCTGCTAGAATAGTAGTTTTTTGTCTTGACTATAAATGACCTGTTAAATAGGAAAGATTTAAGTAAGATGATTAGGTGGATCGGAACGTTGAGAAGGTGTAACTTATGAAGGAGGCCGTTGTGCCATACCCTAACGAACGCCTTCTCGACATCTAGGATAACGGCAGCGGTTTTTTTCTTTTGGTTGAAGTTGTTGCAGATCTGGTCTGTCAGGTGTTCTAGTTTTTGAACTATTGAATGTTGATCACGGAAAGAAAATTGTTCTTTCCTGATTTTGGTACCGATTTCTACTTTTAAATTATAGAGAATGATTTTTTTAAAAACTTTCGAAATAGAAGATAGTAGGGATATATCCCTATAAGACAGTAATTTTCAGGACACGAATGGTCTTTGCCAGGTTTAGGGATTGTTATGATGGTGGATTTTTCCACTGGGTCGGAAACTATGCGAGACGCAAGCAGCCATTAAAAATGTTGGTAAGTTGGAGTATTACGTTTCTGGGGGCATTTTTATGAGCAGTATTAGTCACGAGATATTCTCCGAGGGCCTTCCGCCTGAAAAGGTATTTGATATGTATTCCACTGTGCCAGGGGTAGTGAAATAGCTATTTAAGGTAATGGAGTTGTTGATTGTTCGTAAACTGGCATTCACTTCAGCTATATCTGAGCCGGGATTTTTTGCAAATTGTTGTTCAAAAGTGTCCGCAAATAGTTCAGCTCTTTCGTAAACCAAATAAATTGGACCGGTTTGGCTTGTGAGCGGATGGGAAACAGAGGGTTGCGAAGAAGTTTTTTGTTAAGTTTTTGGATTGAGCTATCTTGGGGGTTGAGAGCGATTAAGAATCTGTTCCATTCGTTTTGTTTAAGTGTTTTTAGCATACACCTAATGAGGGAAATCTTATTGTTAATTAGGAGTTTGGTGGCTGGATCATGATAGCATTGCCATTCGCAACATAAACGATTTTTAGCAAGGATTTCCTGGATTCCTTGGATAATTTCGATGGAAAGTCGGTCACGATAGTAAGTAAGATCTATTATTAATTGTGTATGTGCTGTTGGTGATTGCAGATTGGATGTTCTCGGTGAGATTTTCTATGGCGCTGTCAATGCTGTTGGGGCTATCAGTTATTTAGCAGGTGGTTTTTGTTAAGTGAGTTCAAATTTATATGGGTACCTATTGAAATAATAATAAAAATATCTTATAATATATTATTTATGTATAGGTACAGTGTCGGCCTGGCACCTAAAATTCCCAGAATACCATTCTTCAAAGAGTCCCAAAAATTTTTCAATCCTATAAAATGCACAAAAAAAATTTATAATTTGATATTATATAAGTTCAATTTTACAATTCATAATTTTAAATTATTTATTCTACATATGCATTTTTCTTAGTTTACTGGATGAATTTGCTACTGTAGTTACCGACATTCCAGAATTAATTGATAAATCCATTCATCTATAGCCATGAGCATTAACGGTACAATATGCTATTGACTTAATATCGACCGATGTGTTGTTTTTACTATTTTAAGTTTTGAAAATACTCTTTGACATGTAGTTTGAGTCGTTGATAAAAGCAGTACAAACTTATACAACATGAATTTATTAGATTCAATTGAAAGTTCTTGCAGAAGAGAATATGTACAATAAAGACATTTATTACATTTATCACATTTTATTCATTCAATCTGGTCAAGGATTTCATCTTCAATATTGCTATTTTCATTATTAGATACACTTTTTGATATTTTTTGACATAATATAATTTACTGACAATATTGGTATAAAATATTTTTACTGATCGGCAAACTGCTTTAATTCAATAGCAATACCTAATTTCTTGATCTAATCCTGTTAATTTACACACTGTATTTAAAGAACCCATTGGGATCTAAGATCTAACTTCTTAGCATCAAATCTCTTAGTAAAAATTAATTAAATGTAAACCGAAATTATATTCTATTAAGAATAGTACCTATCTAAAATAAAAATATCACCTAATTTAAAATTTTCATAAGGAGTTCTGTTTCTTGATTCATTCAAACTTTTTTCCCCGTATAACATCTACTTCTTTAATATGCATTTTATAAGGAAATCTTTTGGAATAGGTCTTTTTATTAAGTCTTCTTCACTAAAAATATATTTTTTTTTTTTTTGCAAAAGATACATTTTGTATTTAAATAATATATATATAGTTATTATTATTTTTATTTTTAATTTGTTTTCCTAAAGTTTCAATCATTCTTCGTGTTTATTGCTACCATATTATCATTAACTCTGATAACTTTATATGTAATTATAATTATTATTCTATCATATTTTTAATTATCCGTTCTTATAGTTACAAGTATATAGTCTATAATATTTCAATAAATGTCTATTTTTCTCTATAAAACCTCCTGTTATGTTATGTGTCCCGATTTGATGGGTCCCGACCGCGATCACGGCCTCGTGGCCATGGCCAGGCCTATACTGTATAGATACATAGTATTATACATATTTATACATCACGTAAACAACGTTTATATAATTACTCAAATATTAATATATTAAAAATAAATATGTTACGCGCATAAATAAACGTCATGTTTATTAATTTTGTACAATATATTATGCACTTATAAATTATAACTAGTTGTATTTTGTATCCATTTTGTTAATAATAGCTCGAGATGTGTGTTTTTTTATTTTTATTTTTAATTATAATAAATCTTTGTCGTTGTTGTTTGGTTGTGTTAGAATTAGAGTGAACGCAGGTCATAGTTATAGTTTCTAGGACCTGTTTAAAATACATTATATAACTTTAATTATATCAGTATAACGATATAGTTAAAAAGGCCGGTTATTGTAATAGAAAATAGATAGCCAACTGCTCATTAACTGGATAAAATAGATGTATGTATCAACAGTCCCTCAATGAACAGGAAACGTGTTGAAATATAAACAAAACTTATACTAGCCATTTAATTAGTTGAACTATGGTCATTTTAAAATATAATTACACAATTTATGAGAAAATAACTCATTGGGCAAACATACATCATAATATAAGTTTTAACTACTTTCTCGAGGATTCCATTCAAAATAAAAACGAAAGAAATTATATATATATATATTAAGTCTACACGCATTTGCTAATCATCTATTAGTAGTTGTACACCTCCGAGATATACTAAGGTACTACACTGTAATTCAGCTTATTATTTTAAATTATAAAAAGCCTATGAATATACGAATGCATATTACATCTAATTGTATTGCATCATTACTGTACTTTTATTTTGAATTAAATTGAACTTTTATTATGTAACCTATTTTGACGATGACATTTATTCAAAATCGTCCATTTATTTTTATTTTTTTAATATTTATTTTATTATTTTTTCTATTTTATTATATATTAAAAACATTATCTATTTTTGTTTGCTTAAGATTCTGATAATGCGTTTCAGCAAGGAAATTTTCGATTTTATTGACATAACCCAACATTTCTTCGGCATTTTCTATAGAGGATAATATTTTTCAAATTTCTGATAGGTGTTGTAAACCAAACTCTTCTTACTTCCTGTTTTTACTTTTTGTCGTTTACTCCTACTTCAACAAAGTTCTTCAAGTGGAAGGAGGTATTCCCATTTCATTAGCAATGTCCTTTCGTATTTTTTCATCGTCCTTTCAATCCTTTATCATATTCCTTCAAAATGTTGATTTTGTCCGAAATCCACAGGGCTTTAGGTTTTATACCACTAGAATGAAAGCCATCTTTTTAAAAAAAAAACATAAAATCTTAAAAAAGTTACTAATTTTGTAAAAACTATTTTTTGGGATATTTTTAAAGATGGCATTTATACTTGTTATATCAAAAAAGAGATAAGAGATAATTTTGTCTAAAATATTGTGTCAAAATTTGGTTTTTTATTTACAACTACAGCCCGAGAACAACGTTTTCTTGTAAAATAGTTTTGTTAAAAAATATCGTGATTACCATTATATAAATTAAAAAAGTGGTACTTACACAGATCTATTTTTTAATTACTTTTAAAATATACTTTTATTATTTATTTTAATATTTTTAAACGACAACATTTTTATTCTTCTTAAAATTTCATTAAAATTGTCCATACAGAATCTTTAAAAAATCGCATGTGTAGCGTCCTCTTGGTAAGTAATGATGTAGATTAACCTGACGATGACTTATAGACGAAACTATTTTTTACCTTTATAAACATTTTGTGAATATTGTAGGCATATTTTCTTTTTATATATAGTTTTATAATATATATTAATTTTGTATTATATATATAATATTGTTATATTTATAATATATACTTTATTTTAACAATTAAGATCCCCAAACTGTTAATTACAGTATTCTAGGAGTAATTTTTGATCAAACATTGGAACAACATCGTCTTCTTTGAACTCTTCTTTTTTATTACATTACAATGATAACGTTCGTACATTTTATCATCCATTTTATAATAATTGTTATTAACAAAATTACAATCACAGAACATAACAAAATTGCAACTATCACCGAATAACTGCAATCGATTTAGCATAAATAGGTAATAAAAAAACCACGGCCAATGGAGGGAGACTACAGCCCTTAAGCCCCCCTGGCTACTCCCTCGCATATTTTATGTTTTATATTTTATTTAATATAGCGGTATGTACGATAATTGTAATGTGACGCGACAACCCGAGCATCCGATTTAAAGATTAAATCTTGGACTATGACAATGACTCGGTACATGACGAAGAACATAAAAATAATGTGTAGCTCAAGTAGAAAACACCTCGCGGTCAAATATATAGAACCCCTTGATATAGCGAACAGGTGTGCGTAAGTCGTATTAATATTTAATAGTATTTTCCAAAACCAAGGTAATAATATTATATTATATAATGTACCTATCTCAACAATAAAAAAACGTCGGATGTCAAATGATTTTGACAGGTATATAATAAATTGCTCAAACTTATATATATATATCGAAACCCCGTCTAAAATAACAGAACTGGCCATTCAAAGGTCATTTCAAGAGGGTGAATCTATTGAAAAAGATCAAAACAAGAGATAAGTGACTAATTCTCCTAGAACAATATAATTTATGTACAGTAGGGAAAACAACCTGATAATTGAAATGTATAAAAACGGACAGGTACCGAATTCCTTACACGAGTAATAACCGTAAGGGAGCAATAATAAAATTATTATGTCAACTTCTTTGAAAAGAAAAAACAATTTTTTTTTTAAAACACATAAAAATTAATCGCTAGCGGAAGTATCAAAAGGAACCATTTAACTTGGGAAAAGTCGCCCAGAAAAGAGTCGGATGAGCATTTAAAAGATAATCCCGATCACGATCAAAATAGACCAACTATGCCACTGTCTAGTACCCAGTCTCCACGCCCAACGGTTTTCCGAATTACACCTATTCGGGACTTTTTTTTTGTAATTTGTGAATATTTTATATTTTTGGACTTGGAATAATTTCATTACCTATTCTAAATTTCGTATATTATTAACTTCATCGTGAACAATTCTTTTTATTTTGTGTGTGTGTGTGTGTGTTCTTAGACTATAATAAAAATTTTAAATCATTTGACAAAAATCTGCTGTTAACTTAATATTTTAAATAATCCTTTTTTTCCGTCTTTAATTCTACATCTCCGGAAAAGTATGCTCCGAAGTTCAAAGACGCGCCCGTTACATAATGTAGATATTTTAATACAATATTTTACTTTTAAACATAAATACCTATTAATTTATTATTTATTAAATCTTTGTTATTAAACATTTTACTAATTATGTATTTAAATGTTGAATATTATGAAAGCAATATTTAACTTTTAATATTTCATTGGATGTTTAAGATTATAAAATATTCAATGGGTATAATAATGCCTTTTCTAGTTACTCGAGTATAAAATATAATTATTCTAGACATATACATATATGCATATAAGTTATAGGTATAAGTGTATAACATATTATATAAATAATAAAATTATCAGTTTATCAAAAAGTTATTTAATATACAATTAATATATACGTGAATTATTATTATATAATATTTAAATCTCTACTTTTATTTATTATTATTATTATTATTATTCTCCAGCGGTTTTCGCTGTAATTGAAATAAAAATTCGTCATTTTCCTAATGAAAATATCATTGGCCTATGATACAATTTAAATACTGGTAGATACTAGTTCACTCATTAATTCATGATATAAATAAATAAGAATAAAAATAATAGCGTCAATTCCATTTCAGTATAAGTCACGACATAATAATATTATAGTATGTTGAACATAATTTCAAATGATATATTTTTTTCTAATTTGTACTATTTTATTGTCGTATTTACTATGTAAACGAGAACATAAAATTCATTCTAAAAGGGAAGTGTTATGTTATGTGTTTACAAAATAATGTAGATTAACCTTGAGAAAGAAAACTGGTATCGTTGAAGATGGTATCTGGTACGGTAGTTTATTGAAGGGGAGACTATAATGCTCAGACATATACTATATTCTGCCGAGTCGGTGTGATCCTAATTTACTTTGTTATCCATTCCAGGTTTTTACTTTTTGCTACTCGTGTGGTATCGTTTTCATATACACTCATACTCGTAGATGACTTGTGTGGTCTAAAACATATATTATGGCTTTCTACATGAAACACGACTATTTATAATGTACAAAACGTCTCGTACTTATAAAATACAATGATCTATCGACTATACTCTACAGTCTACAGGGTGTATCAATGTATAACCAATGTTGTTCCGAATGTACATTTTAAATGTACATGTACAAAATCGTATTTTGGGTACTAGATTACATTCTAGGTACTATGAGTACCTTGGGTACTTTGGGTACTGTTTTAACTATCACTACTATATAGGTACTCGGCCAACTATACTTGGCATACTTTATTTATTATAGTCTATAAATATAAGTTATTATCTTTGATTGTGTGTTATGATTAGGTATAATATTTATATTGAATAATAAGTCTAATATACTGTATTATATTATAACAGAAAACTACAAAAGCAAATTTTGTTCCTGTTTTTTTTTTTTTTTTTTTTTACAAAATATGGAAAAGCAGCAAATTTTATAAGTAAAAAGTTTAAATTTAGTTAAAGTAATGCACGACTAACATTATATAAAATTTTTGAAATCTCATTTTACCAACTATTTGGACTTAAATACCTTAAAATTGATAATTTTGTTGAAAAAATATAAACGACAATAAAAATAAATCGTGACTATGGATTTTCGAGATTTTTTTGGTTTTAATAAGAGTAACGTATTTTTAACGCTTAATAGAATTTTCAGGTCTTAAAACCCAAAATTACCTCTTTTAAGACTCAGAAACATCAAAATCTATAATATCTATAAATAGCCCATAATTGCAAAAAAAAAATTTTTAATTCTTAATCAACGTAAATATATTACTAAATTTAATATTCGATATAAATTTCAAAATTTTCAAGTCATTATTTTCGAATTTACGAAAAAATGAAAAATCTTGATTTGACGAAATCGTAATTTTGTCATTTTTTTGGTGGTTTTTCCTTACGCATTAAAAAATCTATTAGAAAATTGAAAAATGACCTCTCTAATGTACCAACTAGATGCAATTTACCAGAAATCGGGTAAAGAAAACATTTACACAAAATTGAACTTCAAATTTTTATAAATATAAATAAATACCCAGTTTCTACAAAAAGAATTTGTTTTTATTTAACAAATACGTATTTCGAAAACAATGTTTTCATCTTCAGTGTTAAACAACTACTTTAGTATTAGTACTAGAGTAGTTGTTTAACACTGAAGATGAAAACATTGTTTTCGAAATAC
>JAIPRL010005319.1:0-23172 GCA_025469235.1 Pemphigus obesinymphae | reverse complement strand
TAGTTCATCATAGAACTCATTCTTAAGATTTTCTTCTTTCTCTTCAGTTGGTGCATAAGCGTTTATGATAATTGTGTCAAAAATGCGACCTGTGAGTCGAATATAGCATATTCGGTCATTTATTGCCGTGAATTCCTTTACTTGTGGTAACGTATCGTCACTCACTACAAATCCCACACCATTTTCATGTCTTCCATCGTTTCTTCCATTATAGATTATTGTTTTATCTTCTTTTTTCATATTTCCGTCGTTTGGCCATCTAATTTCCTGCAGAGCTAATATGTTTGTATTATATTTTTCAATAGCGTCCAGTAAGTACTGTAACTTATCCGGTTTGTTTAAAGTCCTAACATTCCATGTACCCATTTTTATTCCATTTTCCAGTTCCGGTCGTTGTCCATTTATCCAATTCCAAGGCTTAATTTGTGGTTTCTTAACATGTTGTTCTTTCCGATGTAGGGTTGTTAACCCTACGATCAACCCCCAACCTGGAGGACCAGACTACCCCAACCAATTAAGGTCAGGGTAAGGCTATTGCAATGTACCAAGATACATTAAGCGATGGGCGCGCCACTTTCCCTACGCCTTACTTTAATAAAATACTGATATTAATATAATAATTATATAATTTGATAATTTAAATACTTTTATGACTTAAAATTACAAATTCCGGATGCAACCCGACGCTTTACATTTTACAATTGAATTTAGTGAATCCTTGATCTCCCGAAATTTTTTTTTTGCAATGTGTTAATTATTTTTAACGCTGTTAAGGATCATTGTAATATTCCATATTTTCAATCGCTATTGTTTTTACAAGAACTGTAAGTAACTCATATTGTGAGTCAGATATTGTGTTTTTGTCAATATTGGTATTATATACTTGTACTATTTAATATACAGATATATATTATATATATCAAATATTATAACCAACAAAATGATATATTTTTTTAATTTATAATTAAGTTAATATAACCAGATTGATAACATAATGATAAGCAAAAGACATTATGTGTGTGTCAGAAATTTAAGAAATTATAAAGGAGCTGATTCTGATTCAGACCACTGCATAGTATTTACACAATTTAATCTCAGAATGGTAATGAAATGCAATATAGTTAAGAAAACACCCATAAAGAAGTATAAAATACGGAAATCAGAAAATCCTTAAATAATAATTGTTGAAAATTACATTAAAATATTCAGGCTGTCAATACCAAGAAGTTAAGGAAAATAGTATCAACTATCTATTAAGTTGAATAAAGAATTCAGTGGTCGGTAATGTAAGTGAAGTTTTGAGTATGGAAAAAAGACGAAGAAAAACAATTGGTTTAGGGTTATACGTAAAGAAACATTAAGTAACAGAAATGAAAAAAGTAGCCTTATAGAACCTATCCACTAATAACATGAGTTAAAATAAAGAAGAAAGAAAACTAACCAAAACGATTTTAAGAAAAGAAAAACGGATCTATAAAAAGAAAAATATTGAAGAAATATAAGTAAACAGGTATAGTCCAAAGAAATTCTTCAGCATATATAAGTTGAGCCTGTAAAGTGGCTGTAAGCTACAAACGAGAATTTCAATAGACAAATATGGTACTCTCATATAAACAGATAGTAAACAATTTCAAAGACTTTCGAAAAGCTACCCAACAAACCATTGCATAGTATTGAAAATAACGAAACAGAGTAGCATACAGTAGAATCGGAAATTTTGATACCTACTAAGAAAGAAATTGATAGAGTGGTGAATGGTCTTTAAAATAATAAGATACTAGATAAGGATGGCATAGTAACAGAACTATTTAAAAAGGGCGGGAAGATAATAAGGAGGAAATTATTCGAAACGTTTAGAGTTCTCAGAAAAATGCAACATAGCTATAATTTGATCAATATTTAAAGAAAGAAAATTTAGCTGAAGCAAAAAACTATAGAAGTATATCATTATATCATAAAGTTTTTACTACGGTACTTACGATATATTTGGAAAGAATAAACGCATATGGTAAAGATATTATTGGAAGTTATTAGTGAGATTTTCGGAAGGGGAAATTAACCATAAATCAGATTTTTTCGCTATAACAATTATGAAGGGGATACTATGAATTTGGATAAGACTTGCATTTTTTATTTATATATTATAAGCAAGCGTATTATGATAAAATAAATATAAACTAACTATGAAAAGGATTAGAAGTACTTGTGTACTACGAAAATATACAGATCTAATAAGGATGTGTAACGAGAAGACAATATGTAGAGTGTGATTTTTACAAAATGACTCAAAACTGTTTGAGGGGAAATTTGGAGGTATTCGTCAGGGATATATTATATTATCTATATTATTTAATATAGTAGGTACTCAAAAAAATATAAGAGATATGAATGTTCAAGGAATAATGGAAATAAGCGGATAGTAGTGGGTGCTGTTGGAATATGCTAATGATATTACAATAATACGAGAGACTAGAGAGGAAGTTGTTCAAACAACTGCTAGTCTATTAAAAATCAATAAATAAATGGGTTTATGTGTTAAGGGCGATAAAAATAAAGTACATGGTGATGCCAAGAAATAATTTAAATGTAAATGATTTAACAGTATACAATTTTAAATTCGATATATTAGACAGCTTTAAATATCTAGAAGTTATCTTAGATATACACGTATACATCAAAGATGTGCTTATAACACAGCTATTTATAGCCAAAAGTAATGTATGTAAGGGGGAACAGGTTATTGAAAAAGAGAAAAAGAGAGAAAATCGATAACATTTGAACGAAAAGTACTTTATATCATATATGATCTATGCGCTACAATAAAGAAATAAACATGATTGTGAGAAAAAGAAAACGAAAAGCTATAAAAATTATATAAAAAGCTGGATATTTTTTCGTTTATAAGGAGTAAATAAATAGGACACAACCTTTAGGGAGACTCGAGACTCGATGCATGTTGACGGAATTGTCAATGATGTAAGAAAGCGTTATTTGAAACCGTATATCAAAGAGGAAAACGGAATATGTCGTGTCTATAGTAGTATAGTGTATAATATATAAATACTATGATAATGTTATCAAAACTATGAGATGTTCAATAATGTTTCCAGTAATAATTCTTATTGGTTAGTCATTTTATTGACATATTTTCTTTAATGAAGTCGATTGTCAATACCACTAATAGCTTAACATCATTTCTTAGGTAGTGTATTAGTATTAAACTATCTATAATAATCTATACGAAAGACTCAATAAATCAGGCAATATTATAAAATATGCTTACTTCTTAAGTATTATCATTATTTCTGTAACTATACAGTTCATATTATATACTGGTACTTAAATAGGTATCAAATTGATAATTTTCAATTTACATTGAACGTTTGATAAATTGATAAATTAATACTATCAATATACCACATATCAATATGTCAATTGCACTTGATACAAATAAACAATGTGATTGTTATGCAGTTAATTATTTACTATACTTGTATGTCTCTCAAAGTGAATAGTAAGTTTAACATGTGGCAATATATCAGACGAAATTCTTTGACATATTCGTGATAAATTCAAATATTGTTGATATTGTTTAGAATATAAATGAAGATAATCGTTTTACATTATTAACGCTAATATTAAATATGTGTATAATATATTTTAAGTATAAATGAAAAACGAAGATAAATTAAAAAATTATATTTTACAGCTTTTATGGCCGGGTCCTGAAAATTCGAGTTATTTGAATGCGAATGGAGAAATGGTTTTAGACGGGCTTCTTAGCCATATGAGAGGGGACATTGATTTTCCGGCAGCAAATTTGATAAATTTACATACAACAGTAAAAAGCGAACCGAATCCTGAAATGAAAGATGGTGGTATAGCTTCAGTTCGCTGTATTTCTAATGGACAAACATTGTTATCGGAGATGTAATTCCAAATCTTATATTCGTGAGACAAATAATTCTTACATTAATTATTTTTAAGGTTTATGTATAAATTAAAAATCGATGATGGTGAAGTGCATATTTTTGGAAAGAGTATTTCCGAAAATTCTCAGAATTTTATACCCATTCATTTTAAATTTGAATATAAAAATTACAAAGATACAAAAGACAATGTTGGAAAAGAAGTATGTATTTATCACTGTCTACTACTATAACTATATAGATTTTTCATAATATTAGACGTTATAATATACTTTCAGATCACATATAAAATTGAATTGGAAAACGATGGACATATGCTTACCTATCAAAAGAATTTAAAAGTCACTAACCAAGTACTTAAATATAGACAATTATATAAAATAGATAATGACGAACAAAAAAATTCAGTGAATTTGGAATACGATCTTACAGGTATTTATGCAAATTTTTACTAACGGGTTTTTATTATAAATTGTAATAATAATTTTTATTTTAGATATTTGGCATTGGTCTTATAATTTAAAATTCAAATTTATTTCTCCGACTGTTTTACATTTCTTTGCCTACGATAACCAAAATGTATTGGAATATAATTCTTATATTAAAGTTAATGATTACTCATTGGACAAAGAAGCTACCGTTAAAATTTTCTCGTCTGAAGGCCATCTAACTCACTCGTATAAATTTAGAGGGTTTATGGATCATGAAAAATCAGGTCAGTTCTTATTTTCATTTTTATCTTTAAAAATTTTGTCAATATATCATTGATTAATATAAATAATATATTTTTACATTTTTACAGCATTAGAGATTATTTTTGGACAACGAGAAATAAGAGGTTTATGCCATTATAGTTTGAGATCTATTAAAGGAGGATACGAATGGATTTATTCGGGAAATCTTTGGTTAGATTATAGAAAAGATGCCGATTCTAAATCCTCTATATCAGGAGAGTCATACTATTCACTTGATGACGGAGTATCTGTATTTAATGAAATTAATTTATTAGTTCCAGTATTTAATGATAAAGTAAAAAAAAAAAATTATATATATAGGTATGTAGAAACAATATAATAAAATATTTTATTATTATAGGAAATGGGTTTCAAATCTAATATCCAGATGTTTAAAAGCTGGGAGAATCCATTCCGTGTTATCTTGGATTTAAACATTTTTTCCGACATAGAGCAAACGCTACAACTTTATACTAGTTTGAATAGGAATATTGAAGATAATGGAGTATTGTATTCGGCTGAATTACTAGCAAAAAGCGATGTAATATGAATAAGATAGACGCAACAATAGTTTAAAATTTAAATTAACAATTTAATAATTATTTATTCAGGGAATGGCATTAGAATATTCACTGAAAGATTCTGTGTTTGTTTCAAATGATAAATGGGGAAAACATTTAGAGGTATACTTTATGGATTTAGATAATATTAAGAGACCTCTTGAATTACATTTTGATCTAGTACCCCATGGATTGAACACTAAAGTTTGTATTTCTGTTGATCTAGTATATAAGGTACTAATAATTATGTGATTTGACATTGTAATATTATACAGGTAAATATATTTGATACTGCGGTAATCAATGTTAATTCACAAATTATTAATTCCGAAGATGCTTTAAATTTACATTTAACTTTAAAATATAATGATCATCCATATTCATTTGGATTATTGTTTAACTCACATCCAAAAATCAAATATATAATGAAATGGAATGGTTTGTATATAGATTGCTAAAAGGTTATACGTGAAAGTTAAAATAAATGTTTATTATATTAGATAAATTGGAAGGTCCCAAACAATTGAATGTTGAAGGCTCCATCACTATGGACGACTCGGCTGTTATTAGAGCCACTTTCATTTCAAATGACGGAACAAATATCACGTCGATGGGATTCGTACAAAAATCCTTAGAAAATAAAAATTGGTGGGTAACGAACAATCAAATGAATCTAGAGGAATGGGATCAAATTTGGGTATAGACACATTAAACCAAAAATAATTTCGAACATAATATTAATTATAATACCATGATTGTGTTTCTAGAAATCATTAAAGGGTCAATTGATTGAAAGATTTATTGATGTACACAGTAATTTAAAAAATATAATGTTGGTGGTGAAAAGGCAACGTAGATTACGCTGGCGTGAAGCAAGAAGGGTCAAATCGCAATATCATGCACTTTTTGATTACGCAAGTAATGAGTGGAGTCAAATATCTAACGAACTCCGGGAAGATGAATATTTACTAGAACTGCCACATTTAATGTAATTTAAAATAATATTAGAAATTTATATATAATATAAATATAGATATTATAATACAATAATTACTCATTTACTATATTTACGTATGTTTACAGAACGAATTATACAAAATTTGTATTTATCAATGCTATAGATTTTATTAAGTACATAAACTTAATTGAATATGGTAGTATAGATTGGAATGTAGATATTAATATAGATTTATCGAAAATTTATGGTTATTATGCAAAGCAAATGGATTTATTCTTGAAAAATATGACAATTGGTTATAATGAAATAGCCAAAGAAATGGAGTTATTTTTAAACGATTTATTGCACGTATTAAATCAATACACCGACAAACCTATGAATGAAATTTCCGCCGAACCTCATTCTATTAATGATTATATGAAAGGTATGATATTTGTTTAAAGTAAAATTGAGTAAATTAATCGTACAATAAATTTTACTTACACAGTGTGACCTGTGTTCGCGATAATTAGAAATAATTTATACATCTGTACAGTCATACAACTAGAATTCTGTTTAATTTTTTTTTTATTATTATTCCTTGTATTGGCTTGTATTTATTAGTTTACGTGTATAATACACAATACAATTTATTTTTAAATGGTAACTTCCCTTTTTGATCACTCTTATTTTGTTTTATAATTTATTTTTATATATTTTATTGGTAATTTTGTTCATGTTCAAACATAGCCTAGATACTTATTCAATGTAATATGTATGTGTACTCTTGGAACTTATAGAAAGTTGGTTTATGGGTTGGATCCAATGGCCAAACTACAGTATATTATTATAAATATTTATAAAAACGTCGGAGTATGAAAGAATTTTTTAATAGAAATTCAATTTAATTAAAAAAAAAAAAACAATATAAAAATACCTTGAAAATGATAATACAATATTTATAATAACATGATTTTGTAAACGTTTAATTAGATTTGATGAATAAATTTATTAAGATGATCAAAGAACTTAAAGATACGATAAGTAACGTTCAAGACATTTCCGAAAATTATATCAAGAATTTGCCAATGTATAATGTATTACAGGATAAAATTGATAAGGTAAAAATGTTATGCTTAATTGCCTTAAGTCCTACATTTTTTTAACACTAATTAATAATTACTACTGCAGGTAAAATCATATCCTTACAAAGATACAGTTTCTAAAGAAATAGATAAATATCTGCAAGAATTAAAAGCTACAGCTCCTACCAAAGATTTTGCTAGTTTTATTAATTCTTTAAGGATGTATATCCATAACGTAAGTATTGTGTGTATCAATTGCGCGCAATGGACTTATGATTGGGTTTAATATTTATAGGTAATTTATGATATACCTTTACACCAAAGAGATTTGATAAATCTAAGGAACAAAGGAATCATACTTATGAAATCATTCGTGTTTAATTTCTCCGATTATGTGAATTACGACAGAGCAATGACTATTTATGACACATTATGTAAACTTACAAAATTCAGCAAGAATGTTCTGTACATGGTCTCACCGGATTCTCACCAAAATTCAAATCCGAGTAGTGCCGGAAACATGTTGATTGATTTGAGTGAATATATGCAGATGTATCAGAAATATTTGAACCCAATGCATTTATTACCACCGTATGATGGTAAGTAATGTAATGTTAGCTTTATGACATTTTTTGAAAATTATTTATTTTTATTTATATTATATGCAAATATAATATAATACATACGTAATATTTATATTTTTTATTCGTATTTATACAGGACACGCTGTTATTATTGATTCCACTTATATAATAACGTATAACGGAAAACCTTATAATTTCAAGCCGAACACTGGTTGTTATACATTGGCCAAGGATTTTGTAAACAACAGGTTTTCTGTACTCGCTGAATATGAGGATAATGTTTTAACATCTATTTCAGTGTTAAGTGGTAATGATGAAATATACTCATTACAATCTGGAGGAAGTGTAAGTAAAAATTAGTCATTGAGGTATGTTTAATTTTTAAAGAACGATAAATATTAATATAAATAGATAATAATAGAAAAATATTAACAATTTTTGTGATAATAATATATTCATGTTTATAACGCAGAAACGTAGGAATGCAGGATTGTAGGATACGGAAAACAATTGTAATGGAATCGTAAGTGAGGACATAGTGAATGCATTTTACATTAGATGCCTAGTTCTCAAATTTAAATGATCCCATTATATTTCTATTTCTATAGGGATCATACTACATTTCTAAATTATCTAGGTACTAAAATGTACACTTACTAATGTTTTGGAAATTGACAATCTTTAAATCGCATAAAAGATGTCAGTTTATAAATTGCTGTATCAAGTTTTGGTCATGCATACTAATATGAAGTTATAAAAGTAAATTAACATTAGATATCGTGTACTAGTTTCAAACTAAAAGTACTACTCCTAACTACAGTTTGACCTAATTTTTAGGTTTTTTTTATTTTTTCATAATAAATCTTTTTCTTGGGGAAAGTTGTACTTTATAGCATTGATCTAGGGAGAACCCCTACTCCCCTCTATAAATACGCTATTGGGAGAAATATGTTATAGGCTTATAAAGATACAAAGATTTTAGGTTTTATTAGTCGTATTTCGCGTACATTTTCACTCACCGCGTTCGTTAGGAATTTTTATTATGCTCTTATTCGCCTAATTATTGAATATGATATTTTTGAACTATAAAACTATAGTTGTAGTTAATGCATTGTTTGAAAAAGCTCAGAGAAAATTCCTTCGCTAAGTGGTGTTCATGCTCCAAATATTTTGTCTACCTTTCAAGATAACTATCTCCAGTACCTATATCAAAAACTTGTTTTATATATTTTGTGTGATTTATGATCACCTAAATCATGTGACTAATATACAATTTTTTTTAAATATTTTATCTGAAAGACCGACTGTCTTCATTCCTATCCCTAATGGACTGTCATATTCCTTAGCGTCAAACCTATTCCGTTTTATTTACCATATTTCTTTTCGCCTTATCAAATATTCTAAAAATTGTACCGTCATTGCCATAATTCAATATTATTTGACCGTATATGTACATTTTGGACAAAATAAAAAGGTTATTTAATATTGAAAACAACAAAATTTTTTTCGGTGGTAGATACACTAAATTTTTGGCACGAGGTCTACTGGAAATTATCTACTTTCCCCATCCGATTTCAGGGTACTACCCTCCGTTTTCATATCATGCATATTTCGATCGAAGTAATTTACATTGTTGAACTGAATAAATTTTTGTTGCCTTATTTGTAAATTCGTATTAGTAATATTATATTTTTTTATTTCTAAATTATTGTAATACTACATAAATTATATCTTGCTTTATTTTTGGCTCGTTTTGTAAAAGTGAAATAAATAAATAATCTTCCCAAACTAGGCTATAATTCCGTGTAAATTTTTATTTATTGGTAGTATTTTTTTTTATATATTCGTGTAAAGTTTTATCTTCTTCTTCTTCTCCTTCGTCTTCTCTCTTTTTTCTTTTATACCTACTGAAATAATTACTGGTTTTTTTTTTTGTATAATTTATTTACTTGTTATGCGTATTGCTGCTAATTATACGTTCTACTTATGTCCAATTTTATAGTTCATTAAATTCTTTTATTAATAGATTTCTCATTTATTTTTTTTGGTTTTTATGTATAAAAAATACAATTTTCGTTTAAAATAATGTTTACAGATTACTGTAAATGGTAACAATGTTGATTTTCCGCTGATACGTGACAACGTCAAAACCTGGAAAGATTTCGCTTTCTTCGGAATCGATCTAAGTTTTGGTGTCACTATTAAATGTACTTTAGAACTCGATATTGTGATGGTGTGCATTAATGGATACTATTATAGACAAGTCAAAGGTTTACTAGGAGCCATGTACCACGAACCCACATTTGATTTAATACCCGATTTCAATATATCTGACGGAATTATTCTTAATGGAAAAGTAAAAAAGAAATAACTCTGCTAACCTAAACTAAAATTAATGCATATTTATAATGTGTGTATTTATTTCTTGTTTGTAGCCATCCGATGATATGCTTCCGTTTTTGAACGCATACAAGGTTTCAGGAGAAACCGAACCCACTAATATCGATCTAGTACAAACCGACGAACCGCTAAGTCACAGTCTATTTTCTGGAGTATCTACGCTTAAGTAATTTGTTCACTATTTCTTAGTAACAAAAAAAAAAAAAAAAAAAATGACAAGTACCAGCATCTAAATTCGCTTTTTTTTTTAAAAAAAAAAAATTTAGTTCCGTCTTCCCAATCGTATCGCCAATACCATACAGAACTATTTGTAATCAAATCGTTTCTTCGGGTTCATCCCAAGAAGACCGCCTGGATAAGGCTTGTTTAGTTGCTAAAGCGTACGTGTTGATGGCTAAACAACATTATGTAACAAATTGTAATATTCCGGATATGTGCAGTAAGTGTATATTGTTTATATTTTTTTTTTTTTTATAAAAATATAATATAGCATTCTTTATATCAATTTTATGTTGTTTGTTTAAATTGTAGTGTATAACAAGTTTAGTAACACTATAGAAAATGTTAAAAATTATTATTATTAAAAAAAAAAAATTGGGTTTTTTCACTTCAATTGCTTTTTACGTTTCTTTGAAATGAAAATAATAAAAAAAATGTTTAGGTTTATCGTATTCTCAAAGATTATTTTATAAAAATAAATAAAATATCATTTAATTTATGTTGTTTTAATTATTTATAGAGTATATAAATATAGCGATACACAAACTTTTTCAATCCTACTGTAAAGACGATGTAAATGATAAAACAATAGGTAATAATTATCTATTGTTACCTTTTGGCATTTTAAATTTTTAAACGTATTAAGCATATATTAAAATTATATTATTGGAGGAGTTATATGTATAAATAGGAGGCTATAATACTTTTATGATTTATTGATTTGATTTTAATTTGTTTTGATTTAGTATCTAATTATACTACCAAAATATACAACATAAATTTAAAATTATTTTAATGTAAATATTTTTATAGCAACGACTATTGTAGACACACAAACGATAAGATCAACGACTAATATTCAAAGATCTATACAGAGCAACGTAGCAGATATAATGATTTTGTTCGAAGAGTCCGAACAAAACAAGCAAATATTTTCCGAACTATTGAGGCCTTTCGTCGAAAAAACTTCCAAATATTTCAGCAAAAAACATATAAGGTAAATTTTTTGTTGTACAATTAAATATAAACAGAAGAAGTATCTACAATGTATTTAAAATAAAAATGGAAAAAGTTTTTAAATTGTAATTTAAAATAATCTATGCAAATTGTAAAATAATAAATACATACCATTAAAATATATTACTTATTTGAAATACATAATATTATAATTTGAAAATTGGTTATTAGGAATATACTGTATTCATTAGTCATTGTATAATGATTTTAAATATGTATCTAGTCTTAATATTAATAAACTATTCAGTTTATATAAAGGCAGTTATATCTTAAGGTACCTATTGCTTTTTCATTTGTCAACAAGAATAGTTTTTCAAAAATTATTGTCTCTATAAGAAGTTTGTTTAGAGTAATAATAAGTTCTGATATCGAAAAAAGTCGTTCTATGTATATTGTACTTTACTTTAAAAATTAAAAATAAATAATATCCAACTCAGATATTTCAAATTAAAAATATAAAATATAAATTAAATTACTAAATACAAATTCAAAAGTATTATATCATATTATAGGTACTTTTAAATAAATGTATATGCAAAAATCATTTTGATTTATTGTCATTGCAAATTTTATATTTTTTTTTATATCATTTAAAAATTAAAATAAAATAAAATTTAAAAATACATTATTATAATAGTTAGGTATAATATTATTGTAGTTTATGAAAATATTATACTATTTCGATAATTAGGTATTATAAAATCACGATTAGTATAATACGGATTTTAAATACATTCTAAAATTAAAGTAAATTGCAATTAAATGAACAAATTATTTGAAAACTAATATTAACGAGTTTTAATTCAAAATGTATTAATTTTGTCCATGGTTTTCAGTGATATTCAATATACTATTATTGGATATTCTGGAAAGCCTACAGATACGGATGTACATATTTATACGTATAATAAAGATAATATTGAAGGAATATTGAGTAACGTACCGGAATGGTCAGCGTCCGAGACTATCGATGATATAAATACAAATGGTTTTTCATCTCAATTTGTCCAATCGTTTAAAAAAGTTTTGGGTGAGAATATTTACTACTTTATACGTTTTCGTTTATTTAAATTATATATACGACTATGTATATGAGTATATATATATATATATATATGTACATAGGTATATAATACTTATATAGTATTCAACAGGTATTTTTTATACAAAGAACTTGTTTAATTTGATTGATTACAAAATATACATTATAAATTATACATTTTCATCTGTAAAATGCATATATCTTATACATTTTTCCACTTATTCAATTAAGTATACTAATGAAAAATATACATGGGTATAGTATATATAATACTGATTAATGAAATTTTAATTTTCAGTTTGAACTTTATATACTTAAATTATATAAAGTTCAAACTGAAATTATAATTATATAACTATAAAAATAATATGATTTTTTTTACAGTTTTGGATAATATATAAATTTAATTAAACTTGTTAACAATAGTCAATACTTATTTTTAAATAATATGAACATTGAACATATATTTAAAACAACTAGGTAGTAATATATGAGTATGAAAAGGGGGAGTGAAGTTATTGCGCTTGCATTTTTTTTCGTTTTATTTTATAGTACAATAGATGTAAAATATGTTTCATTAAACTTATTTCAAAAGATTTAAATACCAAATGCATTTCATGGAATTTGTGGATATATCGCAATGGTTATTTTGTAATTTTTGTATACATTTAAGATATTTGACTTTATTACTAAAATTACTTTATATAGTACCATACTGAAATAAAATAAGTTTATTAATGTAGGTACCATATTCGTAATATTTTTATTTTTATTGAAATATCGTTAACTAGCATAAATAATTTAGTAACAGTAAATTTTGACCAATTATATTTATTGATCTTCAAAGTAGCTTTTCTAGGTACTTATACTTATATACTTAACTTATACTTAGATAGTCATTTTAGAAGACGTTAGGAAATAATTTATAGTTCAATGCAACGATTTATAAATATTTTATGTGTAATTATAATAAAATAAATTACCAAATAAATTAATATTCAGTTTTTAAACATTTATGCAATATTTATATTAGCAAAATGCTAATTATTTGATGGAAATTCGAATATAGTAACTTCATTAATATTTATAGGTAGTTGGTTTAGATTTCAGATGCTATGTCAATAGATTTTAGTAATACTTGATATAGATATATGGTATACTAATAAATATTAATTTGGAATTTTGTGTCTATAGATAATAACTCGAAAGATAAAGCATACAAACTTTCAGTTAACTATCCATTTAGACCGAATGCAGTTAAAGTAGTCTTATCTGTAGCACAAACTCTATACACCCAAAGTCTTATGGACGTAAGTATAATATATTATGAATTTATATAAAAATAATCAACTAAAAATTATCTATTATCTTATAATATGACTGTGTATATGTATATTTTTAGGTATCTTCGTACACATTCGATTATTTAACATCGTGTTATACGGATCAAGGGATCAAATTTTTCCTGATCGCTCCAATTAATCTAAAGCATCCTTTAGAGGACGAAATATTTGGTGATTATTTTTAAATTTAAAGTTTTTTTAAATAGTTTTTGAAGATGATTATATGTATTATTATAAAAATTTTACGCTTTTGCTAATTATTTCTATTAATTTAGATAAATACCTACATATAATTGTTTTCCAGGCGCGGGTGGGCCGAATACAATGTACACATGGTCATCGCTAAAAGGTAAACCTAGCGATGCCCAATATACTTATGGCAAATCTTTAGAGACGGGTTTGGTAATGAAGGTCGGTATACCTATTTTATTTATCAATCAAATGTATTAATTTTAAATTTGCTTTCGATATTAATTGATTTTGTGTGAAAACGCTTTCTCTATTATAGACAAATGGGGCCATGTACGATTCGAATTCATTTATTGACGGTACAAATGCTCAGAAAACGAACTTCTTGAGGTCTTTGTCCAAAGCGATTGTAGATACGAGCACTGATGATACGACTGTTGTGCAAACTTGTTCCAGTTCGGTGTACAACGGAGTCGCAGCGTTCCCAAAATGCGTTATCGTGACGGCATAACTACAAAAATAATTTTTCTCTGTGGACATAATAATAATATATAATATCAAAAATCAGTTTTGTAGGTATGTTAAATATATTATAAAGTAAACATTTTGAACATGTGTTTATTAACTTACATCGAAACAGTGATTTCTTTCGTATGTCTAACTACAATTAAATTATACTTTGTTCGTATAATTGTATTTAATTATATAGTACCTAACTATATATATAATATATGTATATACAGGGTGAGGCAATATCACAGATACATATGTAGATCAAACTATCAAAGATACAATTTATGAAAATACCTTGTATAGTTGTATCTTGAGTTTAGATGTGTTTTTATTATTTGTATTTATGTTTATAGATGCAATGGGTCAAATATAATATGAGTATTTAAATAAAAAAAAACTATCTTATGCGTTATTTTTTTAAGAACCTTTTCCCACGAAAGAACGATTTAAAGTATTGTTGTTTATTATTTTTATTTTATTACTATAGTTATTGTTATACTCATTCAGACACATTGCCAGTATTTTTTTTCATAATAAAATGTGTCATTTAATAAATCGTCCCTTAAAATTTTACATAAATGTCAATAAAACAAACATAAAAAAGTTAATAAGATTGAAAAAAACAAAATAAATTAAAGTTTTACATATTTACTAAAGGCTAAAGAAAACTGAGGAAACCAACTTGAGGCCACTTAATTTTTCAAGGAGGACCAATCTCCTCGGAATTATATATAGTTTTTTTGTAACCAATGCCATTGGTTTTTAAAATCGTAGTTACAATAAAATGACGTAAAATCGCACTCATAGTTACATAAACGAACAGTCAAACAGGCCCCTCCATGAGTTCACCTACCACTGAAAAAAATGCTATTAAAATATATTAAAATTTATCTAATACTCATAATATCAAAACAACGTATAGTCCATAATTTTAACACGATAACTATTATAAAAAATGTTTAATCGGGAATTCAATCGGGAAAAATCTTGATTCTATTATTTAAGATCGTTAAACTGATAGTGTTGGATATGACATAGTGATAAATGACTATGGTTACTGCAGTGTTTAATAACTTTATGTTATAATTTATGAAATGTTTTATGAGGTGGTGTTGCCTTCTCCATATAACTGACCTAAAGACGCCCCTGCAGTCAAACCAAAAAAATAATAACATATAAGTATGACTAAATTACTTACCTATCAATAAAATTGTTTTTTCAATGTTATGTAGGAAAATAAAATAAAATGTCTCCCTATATAAAACCTATTTAGGAGGCCAAAAATCTAATAAAAATAAATAGGTAGCTGAAATATATACTAGCACATTGTTATTTTATACTTTATTACTATTTTACTTTAATATTTACTTTATTTTTTTCTAATCTATAATCTATAATTTATTTATTTTTCATGTTAATCAGTTATTATTTGATTTATTAGTTATTTTCATTACAAATCTGTTATAAATGGTGATGTATGATATGTAATGTTAAATTAAATCTTATTTACTCCGGGGATCAATAAAACAATTGATTAAAAACTTCTAAAAAGGAAAGCTTCAAGATAAGACTATCACAAACACTGTGGTAAAACGCATGTTTAATAATGCAATACTATATATCTAACATTCAATTTAGAAAAATGCTATAATATACCCGAAAAAAATCATAGCAATCCAATAAATTACAGATCCATCTCATTCCATTATCTTTATTAAAAATTGTTGACAAAGTTTTATTACAAAAATCAATGGTCAAGATAGGTCTTAAAATTTGCAAAGAACAACATGCGTTCGTTCAGAAACGAGCACTCGACCACCCAGCAATTGGTAAATCTGACAATTTAACCATAAATTTCAACAAAGGAGAAAAGACAGCGGTGGTATTCCTGGATGTGGAAAAGGCCTTTGATCGAGTTTTTTTACACAAAATCCATCATATGGGTACACATCCTAACATATCTAAATTGATCGACTGCTTCCTTGACAAGAAAACTTTCAGAGTGAGGCAAGATAACTTCTGTTTTCCAGTAGCCGGGTGTTCCCGAAGGCTCATGTCTCTCGCCGACCCTATATCTGATTTATACAAATGATATACCACCGAACCCGAAAGCAAAACTTCCCATCTTTGCGGAAGATACGCTTTTATACACCAACGACAAAAATTCCAATAGAGCAATAGTATAACTTCAAAATCAACTAAATATCTCCTTAGAATGGTTTAATAAATGATGGCTGCGCATAAATCCTGAAAAAAACATAGCTATTCTTTTCAATAAACAAAAACAAACAACTTAAAATTGGCCAACATCTGGTAAAATAGCCAAATACTGCCAAATACCTTGGTGTAACTTTTGACAAAAAACTTCGGCCCTTAACGGTCAAGAAACGAATATGTATAGAATGCAGATATCACTATTACATAATATATATACAAATTTATATCATTAACGACTAAATATCGTTTCAACTATATATACAAATATTTTAATTTTATAAATTTCAAATAACATGTGAGAAAATTGAGACTAGACTAGGATCATACGTTCCGTTTAAAATACTATTATCCCATTTTTGTATTTTTTTTATTTTTATTATTATTATTTATATAATATATAATTTCTGAAATTTGACTTTTATTATTTTTTTTCTTTGTGATTTTTATGTGTTTCGGAAAAACGTAATGTATGAACTTATTTATTATAATTTTTTTGCTCATTTGTCAATTTTTTTTCCCCGTTTTAAAATTATTTTTAAAATGTTCAGCCTATAATCATTAACATTCATTATAACATTAACAAAAGGATAGGTTAAATTACCGAATTTAAATTGTTAGACTACAATAATTTATTATTATAAGACGTACATAACGTAGTATAACGCATAATTTTGTGATAATACGTTTGTGTATTATATAGGTACCTAGTCTCTTTGACAAATAATGAACTAAAAAAAAAACGAAACGATTACGTACGGACTTTATTTGCAATTTTGTAATTTCAACGTTTAGTTTTTGTTTGCGCCAATACGATTATAATATATGTTACGTAAATTTTAAATTTAGACAATATCGGTCGCGTCAACGCGCGATAAACCGGCCGACAATTAATTACTCCGTCCATTCCTCTTACGTTCCTATCACTTAATTATTGTTTTCCGTTATCTTTATTATTATTATTATTGTATCATACCTATTTATTATCACTGTTTTATTTTAGTGTATCCGTGTATTATAATGTTATGTTATTCGATTTTATTTATTACACACACAAGTTGTTGTTATTTGTTGGTCGTCGTCCCGTGTTCGCCATCGTGGCAACACATGTACCTACTGTCGTGTATATATTTTTCTCTTCCGTTTTCGTTTGCCATCGTCGCAAAATAATATTATATATATATATATATGGAAATAATTACTTCGTTGTTACCGTGTTGAAAATAATAACTGCCCGTTTTCGTTACCCGCTTATTCGTAAGATATTTTACGTGTCACTATACTGAATAAAAATAAAAAAATAAATCAATTTTACGTATACCGTGCGAGTTATTAATACTTAGAAATTCGTCACTTGTTAATCGATCACCATTCTTGACACTACCGGTCGTGTCGAGGTCATCAGGTCGTGTTGCTCACCGGATCTCCGAATACATCGATTAGCCGTCAATCACAGCTAAGTGTATAGTATAAGTACCTACTTGTTTTCGTGTAATCTCTGTCACTTCCTCTCATTTTGGTTTTGTGCCTTTATCGTCAACGTTACAACGCCATGTCACGTGACACGTAAATTAAGTTGCCTGTCCAACATCCAGTAAGGCGTATGTAAGTTAGGTTGCCTGCCCGGGCAAACTCCAGGCACAACATATTTTTATCGTGTGGCTAAGCCACTGGTCTTTCGGTGCGTACTCCCCGCTCAGTTTTACTTTTTATAGTAATAATAATAATAATAACGTATTTTATTAATGGTGGCAAACATATTTTATCCTCTACGTTAGAAAAATTTCTATTCATTTCTATTATTATAGTTGATAATATTTTATAGATTTTATTTTAATTAAATATATTAAATATGTACACTCTGATAACTAAAAAGTAACGAGAATTATTCTATCCTGATTATAATAAATGCCTGAATATATTTATATAAATAGTATATATATATATATTTTAAATAAAATATAATATTATAGAACCTATGTAAAATATAGAAAAAATAAATAAAAATTACAATATTGAGTATAAATTCTAGGTAAACAATGTATGTAATCATACCTTTCAATATGTGTACGATTGTGTATGCAATTACGTTGTACTCTATTACGATATCATTGAAGTTATGGTGTTTCGAATATAATAGTAAGTTCGATGTTTAGAAATGTAATAATAGTTTTCTTAAGACGGCGTCTCGTATAGGCAATTCAGGGGCATTACTGTCCACCGAGTTCTTACATGGTAACATAGAAAAAGATAGAGGCGGCGTTAGCATACAAACTTGAAGTCTTTATACTGCCTTTAGGGGAGTGTGACCAATTTTAAGAATTAAAAATATTGTACACATATTTATAATAATATAATATACAATAAGAATATATTATAGCTGATTACGGTTTTAAATAATTTCATGTTCTATGAATAGGCCTAATAATTATTATACTATATCTCTATGGTTCTAAATTAATAAAATAATTAGTAATTTAAATAAATGTACTAAATGTATATAAATATAACTAAAGTACACATGAGTTGGTACCTACCTAAATTTGGTGCCGAATAATAAAAAAATGTACCTATATTTCTAGTAAAAAAAAACTATTCTATTCTAAAAATAATATCACGAAAAGCTGTTATAAATTAGAAAAAAAAACAAATAAACTAGTTATAGTGATCGATTATATAAGATATATATAATTTTTATAAGTACCAAAAGAAACCAAAAATTATTATATTAATAGAAAATTAAAATGTTAAAAACTTGAAATTTACACCAAATATTTACTATAGCATTGTTATATTGATGTCGTACTTTTTTTTAGCCATATAAATGCCAATAATAAAACTCATGCTTTACACACCGAAAGCTTCACTCAGAATCGTTTTATCAATAGAAATGATTTACAATTTTTATCGACTTTTTATAATTAGAATATAACAATTACATATTAAAATTACACTTATTTTTAAATTTTAAACCTGTGTTTATTCATATATATTATTTATTTTTATACGCGTCTGGAGAGAGTTTGAGAGACAGAGCTCCCCATGGAATGATAAGTAGTAAAAATGTATTGAGGACGCAACTATTTTGTAAATCTCCAAACTAAATTTCTCCAATTCAACCATTGCAGGAATTCAAAAATATTGAATTTTTTTTTAAATTAGGTACTTACTCTTTTCTTTCGCGCATTTGCTTTATATGAGCTGCAATTTTGTTCGGCTTATATTGTCCTTTTTTATATGTGTAATTACGATTTTTTTTTAATGTTTTCATTATATTTTTAATACCTACTATATTAAAAAATATATGTAATATAATAAATATATGTGCAGGTATATATATATAGACACACAAAATATTATAGTATAAACTATGTAGCACTGACAAAATACAATAATGACACACAACTTACTTATTGTTAAACACTATACCTACTTTTGGACATAATTACAAAAACTTTCTTCACAAATGAGAAAAGTAATGACCTCAAAATAAGTATCAAATATATTAGTAAATAGATAGATGCCGGTTTTTGTCAGCTATCAAGGTCGTGAGCCATTTTCTTTAGCGGGAATAGTTAGTTTATATAAACTATAAATCAAATTTTGCTCTGTGTATCAACGCGCATTTCTGCCGGGCGGCTTTATTAAAAAAATATTTTTTTTATGTAAGTAATAATAAAACGTTTGTTATTTAATTTGTGTACTGATTACGTGATTTATTCTAATACTATATAATACCATAAAAAATTGTATTTTATTTTGTGAACAGGCATGAAATATTATATTATACTGACAATAACAAGTAGCCGGGTAGGTATAAAATAAAATATAGAATAAATGAATATTCCACGGTGGTTGATGATATTATTATCACAAAACAGCCGACGATGCTCGACGGGTTCAAAACTTGATAAGAAATCGGTTTTCATCAACATTTGCACGTCGCGGCCCGCGAGAATATAACTCGTGGTGCAGAGTGCAGATAATAAAGTTGTCTGCTGCAGTATCAAAGCGGTAAATGTTAAAGCGATTTGTTCATAATTCGATTAAACTACTTGCGCTTTCTCATCACAGTCTGTTTGAAAATGGACATAAAACAGAAACGATTTAAAATATGCGAGAACATAAATTGTGCAGTTTTTTTTTCCAATATGTGTATTTTAACATCTAAAATCTGTGATTGAAAAATTTCAAATTTTCAAACTAAATAAAATTATTTAACTAAAAAACTCTCTTTAACAACACCGGAAATAATTTCTAATATTTGATATTTTGTTAACATTTTAACTCAACGATTACTTAGTGAAGAGCTGTAATGAGAAAGCGAGAACGTATTTTAATACCGATAAAATAGGTGCATTTCGTCCTCTTAATGACCGGTTTGGCGAACCGGATTTGAGAAGTGAATGCAATATCATATTTGTAACACCTATGAGACGTTAATTAAGAACTTAAAATAAATATTCACTGTTATAAAACCTTGGAAGTACGCTGCCGGATTTGAACGCATAACACATGAATATTTTACATTTCTATCTAACGCTCTAACCTACCTACAGCTACTATTAGAGATACAAATTCGAGTAAATATTGACTATTTAAGTAAAAAGTATACGATTTCAAGCACGGCAAAATTTTGAATCGTTGCAGCACATTCATTAACAGCCAGAACGGGCTCGGACCGGTGGCAAAACATGTTGTACACTAATAGGTACCCATATAACATATTAAAAGTAACTTATTTGTATAGTTCAAAACCGAATTTTGGATTGCTCATAACTCAAAGGGAAGTGGACCTATTGCATCGTGGTTTTGGTTACCCCCTTTTGCTTAAATTTTCTATCTCTATAGATGCACATTAGGGGGAAGGGGGGACAGCCGTTCTGGAGAATACCCAAAAAAGTGACTTTTAGTATATTATATACTTTAACATCAGGTCCTGTCATTGAATTAATAGTGGTGATTCAAAAATGTCCCCTCCATCGCTGTCCATTATGTATAGTCTTAATTCCACGAGACCTGCAATGTAGTTTGCCACGAAGTGGAGCTAGTTTTTAGTGCTTTTAGCAACCTCTCTCCGTTTTCTTAAAACCCATATCTGTGGGTCCATTCTATTGACGGTCAAGGGAGTAATACATGGCCTTCCTGGAGAATAACTTTATAACGAATTATTGTTCAAACCGGTAGTATATAATATAAAAATATTATAATTTATTCAAGTCTGCCCCCGTACCCCAGAAATTTTCCTATGGGCGTCCATGCCTATATGTCACTTTCACCCAAAAGTACAAATACAAGTAGATCTAAGTAATCAATTTGTTATTTTTCAGTTTATGGTAGATCCCAGGATGTGTTAAAATAGTAGGCCCTGGGTCATGTTGAAAAAGTTCAATTATTCATATTTTAATGTTATTTATTTGGGTTTAATGTAGGATGTATTTACAAGTTTTTTGACTTGAGAAATATTAATATATGTATATGTTACCGTGAAATCCCGATCACTAGGTAAACCTAGGTTTTACTGGTTAATGCTAGGTTTTACTGTTTGTACTCAGTAAATGCTGAAATTCATAATTTCATTCGGGCTTTTACTAAACACGATTTGTACATTCTAGGATGTACAAATTGAGCTAGTATAAAAGCTGATCAATACACAACACATTATTGAAACAATTACTACTGACTTTATTCGATCCCTACCACCATGTCCTGTTTCAATATGAGTTGCGTGTATAATATCAAAAAGTTCGTCATTACATACGTAATATCGAATATCTTCAGATCGACTTTCCGCTGGAAAAATAAGTTTGTCTTCATACCCAATACAAAGAACATCAAAACGTTTTAATCTCCGATAATGGATTGCTTTTTTGACAGCGACTGTTTTTGCTTCCTTCACTTCTCGTAAATACGTATTATAATAATTTCACGTGTTAAATAAAAAGTATTACTAGAATCCTTATTTTTAATTATTGGATTTAAAACATCGTAAAACCTTTCTATATTAGCCATATTTAAATCAAATGAACAATGAAAACAAATATTGTAATATCAATAAATTAAAAATTACATTAATTAATCACAATTCAATATAAACACTACGCGCACAACACATTATACAGTCATACAAATGGATCCGTCTAATACGTAAAATCCAAACAGACAGAATACATGTACCTAATAAAACCATATTATTTATTTATTTATTTATTTATTTATATTAAATACGGGGCGAGCCCAATTACATTGTATAGTAAACATGAAAATCAAAAAAAAAAAAAAAATTACAAATAATTAAGATTAAACAGACAAAAATTAACACTAAGAACTAAGGAATGAAGGGTCCTCATTGGCCAGTTTCATCATACGGACAGTAGGGCAATTAGTTAAATAATTACTGCGGCTA
>JAIPRL010005318.1:0-32873 GCA_025469235.1 Pemphigus obesinymphae | reverse complement strand
TCTAATATTCTAATCATCGTTCTACACTTTGTTATTTTAGTCAGCTTTAATAGTAACCCTCTCTTCCATACGGTGTCGTACGCTGATGAGAGGTCTAGGAAGACTGCACCAGACTTCTCTTGGCGTTAGAAACCATTTTCTATATATGTTGCTAGTGCAAGAGTTTGATCACAACAATCTCTATTTTTCCTAAAACCGGCTTGTTCTGTTATAATATTGTAAATAATAATTAAACATTTAAGAGTATTAAATAAATATACTTACTAGGATATTTAATAAATATTTGTAAATCAATGTTTATTAAATATTTTGTTTTAAATATAAAAACTGAAATATTTATTTGATATTTAATTAACATTAAAATTGTAATATTTGAATTTTAATCAAATTCCAATGTTTCAACAATGGAATATATATGAAGTATATCATTGGAA
Organism: Pemphigus obesinymphae; assembly: GCA_025469235.1. NCBI lineage: Eukaryota > Metazoa > Arthropoda > Insecta > Hemiptera > Aphididae > Pemphigus > Pemphigus obesinymphae. The sequence goes on along the minus strand of JAIPRL010005318.1, from coordinate 32,439 downwards.
AATTTTGTGTGGGTAGGTACCTACGATGTTTTGATAGAAATTAATGCTTCTTTGAATTTGGATTTTGAATAATGAAAGATAATATTGTGTGGAAAATCATTTAAATCATTTACAACGTTTATAAACATCAGGCGACTATTATGTCAATACCTAAGTCTGGAATAAGAAACAATGAAAAAACTACATAGGTGGAAATTAATAAGCCAAGTGAATCAAACATTCCATGCTTTATGAATGGTTATATATGGACATTAAGAGTATAATATAAAAAAAGGAATTTTATATACTAATATATATTATGTACCTATATAGAATCCATTTTTCAACGTTTTGTTGATGACTTTATGACTTTGATAACACACAAATTAAACAAAGCATCGATTCACCTCTAATTTAAAAACTAAAAACGAATACAAATAGATAGGATAGGTCAATATAAAATATGGTTTTAGAATTAGTGATTATAAGATATTTTTGAAGAGAAAGAGACTGAATATTATATAAAGTATCAAGTTCGGATAATTTAATATCTATTTACTGTAAGTAAAAGAGGGAATTTAAATATCTGAAAAGGGGAAGTATACCCATTAAGATTATAATAAACGAATTCAGTGAAATAATACGAAATTGAACAATCTGTAAACACAGGAATAAAATTAAAAAATTCTGTAGATAAATAGGACTAAAAAAGTTCACTTACAATACTTATATGAGGCGATATACATAATATAAAAATAAAAATATATATAATTGTACAAAGAAGTATTAGAAAATATCATAGAAAGGTGAGATCATTTTTAAAACTCGAGAAGACAACCAACAAATTAAAGAAAACTTCGTATGCGAAGAGAAGCCATTAGATCGTAAATATATGAAAAAAAAAATATAGGAAACAGATTTTTGATTTATCCTGAACAAAAATATATATATATATATGAGTATCGGAATTTGGAAAAGTGTTGTTTGTAACTGAATAAACAAAATCCCAATTACTTATTTTGGAAAATAATGTCTTAAAAACAATTATGAATTTTTGTTACTAACGTCTGCTGAACTCTCTAGGGGAATAAAACTTGACGACTTTTATAACAATGTCAATCTAAGGGAGAAGCGGTGGTCGCTGATCGTATATATAGGTAAAGCTTGTGGATCGATTTTATAGTTATTATGTTTGAGATGTACACAAATGTTTGCTTTTACTTCTCTTAGACTAATTGTAATTAATATACTGGTAAAATTACTCATAATTAAATTCATCACTCGATTAAGACAAGATTTCAATCGGTTTACAAAGTCTTAATATAGAGTTTATCCATTTAATTTAATCAATACAGGGCGATTCATTCACTAAGCATGCCATCCCTGTTTTTGATCCTTCATTTTATTTTTCAATTTTGTTGTTTACGAATGTTTTAGTACACTTAAAACTATGGTTTTAAAAACTTTCTTTGTTATAATATATCTTTAAGATTTTCATATTACAACACATTTTTTTTTAAATTGAAACCACTCTATTTTGCTATAAATTGTTATTCAAGAAAAGGTTTTGAATATAATATTGAATAAAAGTCAAATTCAGACAAATATAGATATGGATTTAAAAATAATAAAATGTATTAAGTAATAACACAATACCAGACAATATTTTGCAATAGGTACTTAATATAGATTTTTATTAATTCCATAAAATATTATATATTCCTATATGAATAAATAATTATTAGATTGTATATTAATACATATTATATTATTTTATATATAATATATATATATTATGTTTTCGAAATCTGAAACTTAAGTTGTAATTTTTTTTTCTATTATAAAAAACTTTCTCTACTTACTTGTAGAAATTATATTGAACATATGATTATGGACAAAAATAACAAAATGCTCAGTGATGAAATCCATCTTTATCAAATTAACATAATGTCGTCTGAATATACTAAATATAATATGTAAAAATTATGTATTATTTCTATGATATTTTTTTAATAGTTAATAAATATTAAAAATATTTTTGTAGAAAGGTTCATAAGATTTAATGTTTAAAAATGTCGCATTTACACTTTATATTTTCTAGAGCGTGTTTACCCCCTCCACAAGTCTTTTAACGGCAAAGACACATATTTCCGGCGAATGATATCCTTTGAAATATACTAGCAAGTTTTTTTTTAACAGAAAAATATAATATCAAAAGAAACCATTCCAGATGTAATTCTGAATCGTATACAAAAACACGTTTAGTTCGGTCACTGGAAACGGTAAAAAAAATATAAAAAAGAACGCGCGCTTGACAAAACTAAAACTATTCGAGGTAGAAAATTGTTGCTAAAAACATTGTATAGACACGTGAATACAACAAAAATTGCTTTCGTGGGATCGTACAAATGTAAGACTATACCTCGTTAGTAAAAAAACTTAAATAAAATATCGATTACAGAGGGTTTCTCTGTATAATTAATATCAAAAATTATAAGAGTGATGTAACCGGCGATGGGGAGGGGGTTAGGGTTAATTATTTAAAAAATTTTATAGTATTAAGTACCTATTAATAATTTAATCGAGTTTAATTACATTTTTATTTAAAATTACAAATACAAAATATTGATGATCCCCTAATAGCAAGAAGCCATGTGGATAAACCTTTCCAATATAGTATTTCTAACTGGAGCCTAAAAAATTATAGTGTCATTAAACGAATATCCTTTAAATCTACTTTAGGTATCAATTTCTTAAATACACACCCTTATGATTCAAAAAATGGTCTTAACTAGATATCTAAAATGATTTTAAAGGAAATAACATTATTTAGACATTTCGAAGACAAAAATTAAGCGTGTTGAGTTATATTTTTGAATATAGAAATATCATTGAAAAAGACACGTTAGAATTGGGAAAATATTTTTGGAGAAGCCAAAGAAAATATGAAAGGATATAGTTGATTAAGACTTCTTAAAATTATAGGAGACAATTATATGAACTAATGAAGGAGGCTGCATGGAATAGTGGTAGCTTTTAAACCATATGAAAGACGAAACTGAAGAAATACGGAAAATAAATATAATTATAAGACTCTCTTACTGTATAATTTTAGTGAATTATGTTAGATTTAAATTTTTTTTATAACTCTTCAGGTAGAATCCAAGCCTTTTTTTAATATAAAGTAAATTGACTTGAATTTTGTAAAAAAAAATTATTATATATAATGTATATAATATCTTGTAAATAAATATTTCATGCTATAAAACTTTTGATGACAACGAAGCCCCTTCAATTTATTCATATATCTTTCGCAAAAACACTGTATTGTTTTATTAAATTGTAATATGATATAACTTTAAAATTTAGTTATAGAATATACAATTTATATTAAATTTTGTATATAGGAAAAATACAATAATTACTTATTCAAATTTCTAAAAACGGTTTTAGATGTATCATATGATAAATATTAAAAAATAAATATTTAAAAAAAATTATAATATAACACTAATAAAAGACAATATTTAAGGGACATCAGCATTTTTCGAAATATTAACTAATCAAAATGTACTATGGATTGTAAAAATTTAAAAACAAATTAACGAGCTTAATAACTTTAAAAAAATTAAAAAATCCAATGAAATTTTCAGATGAATATTATATTTTACAAATGCTTTTAAAATATTACCTACTTAAAAAAGATTTAAAATATATTTTTATTAATCTTTATTTTAATCTATTGAAATCTTTCAACTTTCACCTTTCTCTCAATATAAAAATCAGCTTTGCACGTTCTCAGTCTTTCAAGCATAAATGTTGAATTTCAAATTTGTATGGTGTCCAGGTCTTATCGGCATTTTTGGTGACGAGGAAGCTGGTCGTTTAGCTGTATCCACCAAATATGTATGTCGTCAACTATTTCTCAAAATTCCTTCCCAGAATATTTTTCCATATTTTAACTAAACCACATAGAAAGCTTGACAGGATAAATGGTCCTCCTCTTCTCCTCAATTGGTTTCCGGGTATAAGCAAATATCCGCTACCATTCCGAAATTTCTCTGGTTTAAAAATCATCCTCTCTCCCGTTTTCAAATAATTACATTTTCTCGTCTTAGGCTGGGACATAATCGGCCCCCGTCTCACGCTTTCTATTTAGGTCTCAATAATTCACCCTTTTGCACTTATCACGGTGAGAAAATTATATGTGACCTTACCCATTTACTTTTTGACTATCATGCATTTACCTTAGAGCGTTTCAATTTATTTAAAAAGTTATTCTATCTTGATATTTTTCCCTTAATTTCTGTTAATATCTTTAACCCTACATCCATTGAAACTGTTATTCTTGTTATTTTCTTTATCCTTTCTGGAAATTTAATATTAGTATTTTTATTATTTTTGATGGTTTTGCGTTTAATTGTTTTCCAAAAATATTGTGATTGAACAATAATGTAAACCTGCTGCATTTATACAATTTCACATAATTTTAAAATGGACTTAAAACATTTTTCAATTATTGTTGAATCTTCGTGTTTTCTAATAATGTCGTTAATATAGCCTATATAATATAGAACCTCACTTGGTGTTATCATAGGGATTATGAGGTATATTTTTATATCTATAATTAAAACAATCTAATCTATTATTTGTACATTATTCAATCATGATTCTATGTATATAATACTTTGAGTTGTACGTACAATGTATACATATCATATAATATATCAAATGCGTAATGGCGAATTTTAATAAGTCATTTGAAAACGACATTGTTTAAATTACCATTATGTTTTGCACAATCCTGGGAAAATCAACACATTTCTGATGCTCGTCGAACAATGTGAACAATGGCACCGTGGCTCTATATAGGATATATCATACAAATTAATTTTTTCCCCAGTTTTGGATTTTAATTCTTAATAATAAAATTATGCACTATAAATACGACCGACATTAATTCTGTTCTACATCATATTATTATATAAAATATATACACCGACGTAGTCGTGGCTGAATGACTGTGTGTGAATAATATATTATATCGCGCGAGTCATGTTTCTTGCAGTAGGTATAAGGTAGGTATATAATAATATAAATAACTCGCTTGATACACGTAAATATTAAGTGGTTTAGAATTTAAAAGGGTTCCAAATACCAATTTTTAAAATTTAAAATTACATTTTTTGTACGTATTTACGTTTAGCTTTTTTTTATTACGAACGTTTGGGATTAAAAATTATATTTGTAGAATCGCAGATGCTATTTTTCAAATGCAAATTTCAAAAAATGTTTCCAAATCATAATAGATTTTTCATATTTATTGTAAGTTAATTTATGGACTTGAAATAGAACAAATTTTTAACCTTCAAAAACCATTATGTGAATTACAGTACAAAGCGTACAAATCGAAAAATTACCGTGAACTGTTTCTCAAATAAGTCCTGAAAAATGTATAAAAGTATTTAAAATTAATATTGAATTATGCATCGTACTATCAAATTATTATAATTATAATTTAGAAACAATAGTTATCGACAAAATAATAAATAAAATATACAGACAGGTTTAGCAAATGAATGCCAAAGATATTATAATAATACTACATTATCTCGACAAATCCTTTTTTCGTTTTAAATACACAATCCAGTGAACATAACTAGACGAAAAATTTAAATATAGAGTTAAATAATTGATTAAATATTAAACATGATTAAATATATAATCACTATACGTTTAATGAAAACATCAAATTTTATATTTAACATAGGCCATCTGACCGAGTGCATGTTGATGACTATACATATAGTTCAGGCAAGGGAGTCATTTGGAAGGGGGACAGGGTGTGCAATAGCACCACCACTAATTTAAAACTGGCCTGTCAATGCTCCTCTAATGCACCGCTATAAAATATAATAATTGTGCCGACCAAAATTATTTTGGTAGTAATAATTAGAAAAAAAGTCGATGATTTTTATTTTTTTTGCTTATTTACGTAGCATTAGAATGTGAAAAATGACACTGTGAAATGTTAAAATTGGCCTGCCTAAAAGCTCGCACACCTGAAAAAAAAAACTGAAATGACGTAAATTAATATAATTTTTATAGTAGGTAGATACTCGTATATTATGTTTTATTAGACCTCGGAAAGTTCATGAAAAAGATCTTGAGAATTTCATCGCGCCCAGTTTGTGAACTATTGTTAATTATTTTTAGACAAACTTATTTCGTTCAAGTTTATTAGTAAACGAACTTAAATTCATATTATCATTCATTTTTCAAACGTGTTTTTATTATCTAAAAAATCATTATTATTATAGGGTTTTTTTTAAGTAGGTCCCGTTTATTTCACGTTTTTATTTATTTTATTTAAATAGGGATTCATTTAACAATGTGAAATAGCAAGAAATTGAATGGTCAATATTTTTTTTTTAACTAGATTTTCATAAAAAATAAAGTTGTAGAATTAAATCGAATAAAATCAAAATAAAGTCGTCGCGTTTTTATGATTTGTGGAAAAATAACTTTCATTTTTGTTGTTTATTTGCCGAATGTTAGAGTAGTGATATAAATACCATTGTAGGGAGCTATAGGGGGTAGGCGTGTCCTGTTTTATAATTTTTTAAATATGGCCACCCTATATTATTACCATTGAAAATAATAATTTTAATATATTTTACTCAAATATTACAGTACCTAACAATAATGTTGTCTAAAAAAAAGGCATTAAATCGAAATACGTATAGTATTAAATACGAACTCGGTAAAAAAGTAAAACTACTAAATTAAAAAGTTAACTCGAACAAAGAATTAACTATAGGTATATATATATACTACTTACATTTATTCATATATGTTTCGTTCATATATATATATATATACTCGTTGGTCCCGAGGTCTGATTTTGAATTTTGATCCGTGTTTATTATTATTTACATGCCATCGAGTAAATAATATACACTGGAATTATTTTCAAACGTAAACACACGATATATATTCATATAGGTTTAATCTATTGTTTAAGAGTTGAAAAAAATAAAAAAACGGGTTGAGCCCATATCGCTCGTGCGTGTATGGCGGACCACCCTGTATGTACACACAGAGATAACAGTAATAATAATAACAGTAACAGTAATAATAATAATAATAATGATAAATATGCCGAGCGAATGTACGAGCAGCGAGTCACCCGTCCGGACGTATCCCCGTCAAAACACCGCCTGGAAAACGAATCATCGCGGGCGGCAAAACGCGATAATCGAAATAATAACAATATAATAATATAATCGTTTTAGCAGGGACACGCAAACGTTACACTACGGACTATACGCGTATACCTACTGCAGAGGTGACTACTATATTATTATTATTATTATTATTATATATTATTATTGTTTAGCATATATTATATTATATATTATATTATACACTGTGCCGTACAGCAGTGCGCATATTTACACTGTGTTCGAAAACGAATTTTCGGTCGTGAAAGTCGCTCAACCCTATCGTCTCAATATCAATGTCGACGCACTATAATATAATATATATATGTATGTCTTGTACCTATTACACTACCTGCACGAGTACGCATGTATATATTGGCCAAATTCATAAACGGTCCTAAGAAAAATCTTAGATTTATTTTGCTCAAAACAATATAGGAATTGGTATTCATAAACGGCACTTTAACATTTTTCCGAGTTTTTCCCGTGAAAAATTAAATCTTATAATAAATCTAACATTTTGGTATTCATAGACAGATTTTAAGAATAATCTTAGACATTTCTTTCTTGGTCAATACTTAGAAATAGTTAAGGGTACCTCTAGCCCTTACTTAAACAGTGCGCTTATGTGTTATATGTGTCGGTTAAAAAGTTTTGTGTTTTGTTGTTTCACGTTTAATATTGATAATATTTATTTATTTGATTGTTATATGTTATTATAAAACGTGAATGACTACGATTATTTTGAAGACGATTGGATGGATTGGTTCGATAATGATTATAGTTTGTGTACCTAAACGCCATATACGGGATGCAGAAAATCCATTTGAAATGTATGATTTTCTCATTTATTAAAATAATAGTTCAGTTTATAATAATAATAGTGAATAGGTAACCTAATTTCACAAATATAAATAATTGGTAGGTATACAACAACCTACCATTATATACCTACCTAATATATTATTTAGGTACCTACCTACTACTATATATTATATCAATACTAATTATTTACTAATAAATTAATTTGGTATATTATATTGAATTCCAGGTATACAGATACACAGTTTTTCTGTCATTTTAGATTTCCTTAAAACATCGTGTCAATTGTAATTATGCCTATGACCTATGTGGACAATAATGAATTCATTCAATGTCAGACTTAATAATTCCCTATAATTATCTATTTAAAAATATAAATAAACTATAGTATAATTAATAAGTATTATCTACTCATTTTTATTCTAGAGAGTAAATGGAGATATTTTAAGTTTCTTTAATAAATTAATTTATTCAACTGATTTGTATTATAACAAACATCGAAATTCAAAACGTGAAAATGATAATTGATAAATATTATTTAATAATATAAAGATAAACATACTGAAAAGAAGAAAAAATTATCTCTTTGATATTGTGCTTATAAAGTAATATTTATACTTAAAATATTCTTAGAAAATACTTGGGTAAGAAAAAACTTAGTATTGTTTATGAATACCGATTATATGTAGCTACTAAGAATTTTCTTAGCCCAGTAATATTTAAGGAAAAACTTAGTGCTGTCTATGAATTTGGCCAATTGTATTAGACCGTGTACCGGACAAAACGGTTAAAGCGAAATCGAACGCATATCTCTTATCTGTGTATTGACCACGGCTATAGATACCATGGACGACCTATACTGAGCAGCTGCAGAGAAATGTGACCGGCAAATGTTCTTGTCAAATTGGCGCTCCTAACTATGTGGTTTAACTTATTACCATAGATTACACATTAATTTTATATTATTACTGTAGAAGTTTCAAGCCAACTGCTAGATGTCACTGCAGTTGAAAAGGTTTTTGTAATTTTTGATAAGAACATCTACTGGTCACGAATCATCTCTCGTCGGGCAACCATATAGTATCTATCAACCACGTGGTATTAATCACGGATATATAAAAAAAAAAACCCCACTGGATAGCTAACTTTTTTTACGACACCACAATATGGGACGTTGATGCCGACGCCACACTCATGGTACCTACCTAGTTAATGTTATTGGTTATCAATCACAGTATGTATTTTATATATCTGTGTAAAAATCGGTTAAAATTTGTTACCATTCCGTAAGCATTCTTTCGAAATTCGAAAGCATAATATTTCGTAATTCCAATTCATTTTTTGAACGATTTATTATTGTTAATTAAGTATATTATATTATTATTTGGACATTTTTGCAATAATAATAATGTCGACAACTTGTTTCGCTCACGGTTGCAAAAATCGCGCACAAGCTGGCTCCGGTATACATTTTTCCAGGTAATAAAAATAATTTATAATATTATGTTTTTGAGAAACAATACTGTTAATTTTAAAAATATTTCACCTGCGGAGGAATTTCGAGTTCGCTTTGTAGAAGATAATAAATGTCCTTCACACATAAAGTGTTTCTGTTGTAGATATACAAGTTGAGAAAATTGATAGGTAATTCAAAAATGTATCGAACTTACTATTCTTGGATTTTATTAAGAACTCAAATATCACTTTGCTCGGTTCTCGCCAGAGTGTAGTAACGGGTTTCACACAACATATGAAAATTATATAAAAATATTGATAAATACCTCAAATATCGCAACGACTTGAAATATAATTTGGGTTGGTATATAATAAAATATAGTAGGTATCTACTCGGCATATTATGTGAATTCGGTCGGACTTATCGTCTCGAGTTTTTATACATGTGGAAATGTTTATACCTATGATATTTATATGTCTATGAAATAGGTAATCATTTATATATATATTTATATGTCAATGAATTATTTCCGACTGAAAATATGTGCCTAATATAGATACCTAATTGATAAGGTTATTATGTAAACATTGACTACCATGCATATGGCGGCTGGCTTCAAATATTATCGTCAGTTAGCTATCATAGTGTTTTTTTTATATATATATCTTTGGTATTACCATATATTGTGTATATGGAAAATCGTTATAAAACGATTCTCACGCAATGATAACAATCGGGGTTGTTAAGCGTAATATATATACCTATTACCAATGCGTATTGCACGTGATAAATACAAAAAGTAAGTTTTACCGTGGGCGTTTTTTCCTTTAGCGTATATAAGAATTCGTCAAGGGATCTTAAAACGGGCTAGTTGCGAAAAAACAAACGATTCTATCGATTTTTTTTTTTTTTAATCCAAGTCTAACTTTATAATATGTATATATATATATATATATGCGCCGTCAATTTTTAATTTCAATGTGTGGTGGGGGGGGGACAGGTTGATTTTAAACTCTTTGTTGTGCAACCGAGTTTCGCAACTTTTAACTTTACATAACATAGTATATATATATATATAGTTTTAGGTATAGTCAAACGCATACTCTCTGTATTCTCTATACACAACTATTTACGTCGTATACATATTTGCACGAAAATTATGACAAACTAAAGGTAGGAAAATATTGTAAACTTACCGTATTAACTTGCCTGTTAACTTGTTTACTCGATAAATTAAAATTACGTACAATTACAATATTTAATATATACATTTTTCAATTAAACCGTTTTGTTATGTCTATAATTAACAAATAAACTATATAGTGAAAAAGTTTACATTTAAATTAATTGCAATAACTTTTTACAGTTCGTTTTTCACAATCATCCAATTGTGAGTTATCACATTGGAGGTAAATAATTTTCATGAGTTGTATACACAGAAAGTAAAACCTTGTCAATATTGATAAAAATATTGGATAAATCAATCGGAAAAAGCATTGTTAACATGGGGCCAACTGGCCGCATTGTTAATTTCAGAATGTATACATTGTTAACATCTCAATTTACAAAATACACGGTTATATGCATGTAAATTTAACAAATAATTGGTTAAGTTTGTAAAGTCTGCAGCAGTTGAATTTCGTTAAGTTAACAATTAATTTGTTATATTCAACAGTCAAATCGAGAGATAAACAATAATTCAATTTTGAAATTAACAATGCTGTTTGTTGAACCTATATATTAACAATTCTTTTGATAATATAACCGTTATTTTTGTCAATATAACTAAGGTATACAAATTTAAATCAATAAGAATCTATTGTCAAAACAACATAATTTTGTTATTAATTTAAAAAAGTTCAATTTGAGGACTTATGTGTATAGATATATTCATATACATCATAATACATAATATACATAATACAGTATTATTATTATCCCTATTACCAATAAAAAATTCAATTTTTATAATTTATATTACTTAACTATATTGTATGTTTTACATACAACCTAGCAGAGCCTAAAATATATTCAATTTCAGGGTACACACTTTAATTAAATTGTTAACGTTGAATGTTGATAGATTTCCATAGTCCAAATACGGCAGTAAATTGAAGCCTGTTATCTCATTCAGTAGAACAATATAAGTTATTATGCAGAATTTGTAAAATCCATATATATTTTTAAATTCAAATTAATTTTAGCTCAAAAATAAATTGAATTATTCTAATTTACACGTTATTAAACCTCCTATGTAAAAAAATGTTTAAATATAAAAATTAATGTTTTGGACCGAAAAAAAAAATCAAAAACTGGATTTTGAATAGATTTTGGGCATTATACTCTTTTTATTCAGAAAATAATATTATAACGGGTTTTTGGATATAACAAAATGGTAAATATGATGAATGTTAATACACCATTATTTTAATCGTTTTTTAGAGTACCTACATTTTTGATATGAATATTTATTTTTCAAAATTAAAAAAGTATAAAAATTTTTGAAATTTAAAAGTAAAGGTAACCAAAAACAATTTCTAAGTCAATTAAGTCTAAAAACAAAAAACTGTATTAAGTACCCAATTACACGCGTTTTTAGGAAAAAATATCAAAAATGTCGCGTGGAGCGTAATTGCATAATAAAATTAATTTCTTCCGGAATTTGCATTATCTAATTCATTTATGTACATTGAAATTATTATTGTTATTTAAAATTTCACGTAATAAAACTTGGTACACACATTTGTAATTCAGACTGCACACTTCGATTTTCAGGATACACATTTTGTGTTAGGGTACACACTATTTTAGGCTCTGTAACATATATATAATAACCATGATCGTGATTTTACTATAGGTACATCTAGATTTGACTAAATTTTCAGTAAAAATTAGTTTTTACACATGATCTCACAGTAAGTATTAATTATATTCTTATTTTTAGATAAATAGATAATTTATTGAAATTTTTATCAAGTATATGAACAATATTAGTATTATTTATACAATATTTATGGTATATTAGTTATTATTAATTTAATTTAAATATATTATTTAAAAAAAATAATGTATTTTATATAAAAAAAAAGTGTGGGTATTTAGTAAAATCGCTTTCTTACAAACTATAATTAACTATAATTTTTACTCTATTAAATTCTGGTTTAAAATGATTTTGCATATTTACTATAACATATATTATATATATAATTTTATTAATATATATTCTTATATATATATTTTAACATTGCATAGCTTATACAATATACTATTGAATATATATAAATCAAAGTTGTTTATGGAATTATTATACCATATAGATTATTGTTTAAATAAGTTTTGAAACCAGGAATTTAACATGCTGGTAGTGTCAGTTTCCGAACTTGTTTGAATAATTTTAAAGATTTAAATTCTAATTTATTTAAGCAGTTACTAATTATCTAATTGACCACTTGCAAATAATGAGCTTTTTGGAAAATACTAAAAAACAATAGAAATATAGAAAAAAGAGTTTATTGTACATGTATTGAAGTATACAAAAATATTTTTTTTATAAATAAAATAGCTATTGTAAGAGCGTTTTTTTAGGCGCTCCATGGGCCAAAACAAAACTTTTTCATTCAACATTTAAAACAAAAAAAAAAAAAAATTGTTTTTCGTTATTTACATTTGTTTTGCTAGAGAAGTACACACAAAATAGATTAGAAATGCGTATTAGGTACGTTTTTTTTTTTTAAATCTTGAACATTTTTTTTTCACGAAAAAATCGGCATTAATTTTTATAAAACCCATAAATAACTATTCAATCATAAAAATTCCTTTCTTATTTAGAAAATCTATCTATGAAGCTACAGTTAAAATTTAATGTAAATCGGATGAAAACTGACCGAACATGTTTTCGCTTAAATTTAAAAACTTTGTTTGGATGAGATAATTGCATTTAATGTTTAGGGAAACACTTGTGGATAGGGCTATAAATAGAGGGATTTCGACACTTTTGTAGTGTAAATTATTTTTTTACGTCAAATATTCTACCAAGGGGAAAGAGGAGTGATTTAACTTATATTGCCATTTTACTTTAATTTTCAATTGGACTAAATTATTCCAAATTGATACTATCATATTATTTGTAATTCATAGATTGTTTGGTGGGTTTTGAATCTCCCAACATTTTTACCGTTTGTAATTCCTTTTCCATATCATTCTTAGGATGTTTATAAGAGTACATTATTTAAACCAATAAAAAAAATACTGTGAACAATTTTTTTTCAATTAGATGTAACCCTCTAATGAAAAATATACAAATTAACTTTTTAATACATTTATTATTTTTATTATTTTCCAACTTAACTTTAAACTCAACCAAATTAAATTATTTATTTAATTCTTTTAACTATTATTATTTAATTTTATATAATATTATTAAATTTTAATTGAAATAATTTGGGTGAATTTAACTTAACTAATTTGTGTTAAATTTATTATGTTATTCTGCAGATTAACGGATTGAAACTGAAAATTTTAATAATACATATTTATATTTAATTAAAAAAAAAAAAATAAATAATAAATATACATTTTGGGTTGACTAAACAATATTTGTGTACTCAGCAAACACACCAAACTATATATTATACAGTATGTACCTATGCAAAAATAAATTAGGGATTATATGAATTATATACTCATATATATATATACTCATATATATATATATATATATATATATGATCATTTGTTTATAGAAATTATAATTTATTTTTCAAATAATAACCTACCTGTATATACACATTAATTTATATATATACTTTATACTAATGCATATGGCATTAATTTATAATATTCATCAGACTTATGCAAAAATAATAGCATTAAAACAAGAATCAAGTACAAAAACCGAAAATATATATATAAAAAAAATAAATAAATAATGTATTAATATAATATACAGGTATAAATGTGTATATACCTATATCTATATCACTATATATTACTATAAGTATAGGTACTGTAGGAGTGGAAATATACATATAGATGACATAACCCGTTTCCGTTATACTTTTCCTTTTTCCGACTTTTTATATAATACCTTTCAAAAATTGAAACAATGATATTTTTTATCATATTCTTCTAAAATTTATTGAATATTTTATTCATTCATTTTAAATATAATAACAACAAAAATCGAAACAAGGGCACAGTTATATACAAATGTTATCTCACGTACTGAGTCCATCGCAAACAGACAAAGATATGGTTGGGACCGGACAATGGAATATGTTATTATATTATTGCGTGTGCCCGAAGGTAATACCGCGTTACCATAATGGTAATTGGTAAATGTAGATAATATAGGTTACGGAAAAACAAATGTTATAAAATAATCATTAATCATAGATAACAGGTACGTATGGTTAACAATATGCTATTAACCAAATAAGACTAATTCGAATCACTTTTGTTAACACACTTTTTGTGGCATATAATGTCCCGTGTATTAGTAGAAGAGGTGTCCTATCCATGTATATTATTTATTATCTATAGCCACAGATTAAATATTAAAAATAACCTATTTATTTTAAACGGGTAGGATTATGATAATAATATTATGAAAACATAAAATAAATTCGGTGTATTGAAAAGAACGATTCTTGAAGAATTTTCTTTTGTTTTTTTTTTTAAGAAAAACGAAGGAACGGATTGAATTACTTTTAAAGGAGTAAAAAACCTTTATAAATTCTCTATATTTGAGGAATTTAAACTAAATTTATTATTATATTATTTAATTATTTATATTGAAGTTATATTTTATATACATTTGGTATAAATATTCCTAAATTTCATAATATGATAACTAGCGTTATATTATTGTATACTTTATCTTTTTTATCTATATTTGTGAATTTCATGTGGTAATGACAAAGATAATTGAAACTAGAAAAAGCTAAAATTTTTAAACAAGTTTGGTATTATGTTAGGTTAGATTAATCGAGAAACAAAATAAATTTTCATTTTATAGGAACTTTTAACATTTTTATTTTGACGTTCTTCCAGGAAGATTGAAAATGCAGTGATAAAAACAACGTAAAATATATTGTTTTTTTAACAGGATCCACAAACTTAACAAATTCCTGGAATAGTTATATTTTTGGGTTATATCGAAGGGTTGGGTTATATTAGTGTTTAAGCTTTAAAGGAATGAGAACGTGAAAGAATTCCCTAATTTTAGAATTTTGTATTAATGTATGTATATTTTATATTTTTCTTGATACTTGATTGAAAATATTGGTTTAAATAAAGGTTTACTTATTTTCCATAATATAACAAAATTATATTTATATACATATATGTATAGGTGATGGAGAGAAAGAAAGAGAGAGTAAAGACTAATTCTTTCTTTAAAAACTATAATTTGTTTAGGAACAAGTTACTTTTACAATATTTAAGACTTTATAATTTTCCTCCTCATCGACATCCTAAATTGATCTTTTAAAAATTAATTATTGATTTTGGAGGAATATTATTTAAGAATTATGACTATTTTAATATATATTTGGCATTTTAGAGAATATTTCAATTATTGTAATTAACATCATAGTTGTTACTAACTATGGGTATACTATATAAGGTCCAGTTTCAAAATTCTGTACAAATCTATGTGGATTATAAAGTCACCTAACTTCTGGGTAAAAATTGTTTTTAGAATAAAAAAATTCAAAAAAATCACAGAAGTAACATAGTTATAAATATTATGTTTATTTTTGCTGCAGACAGGTGTTATAGTTATATAACACTGGCTCTTTCTAAGACTTTTTTAAGGGAGTTTTCCCAGCCCCCTCGTGCCTCTCACTTTGCTTGCATTTATATAAATTTGAGTATATCGTAGAAAAATGAAACAAATAATAAACAATAAAGATAACAACATTGTATTTAGTATCTTGCGGAGTTGTTTTTCAAATTTGTGTATTTAACCATGTTTTATGAGTTTTAAAAAACCAGTAATTTTGATTTTTAAACATAAATACAAGTGTTCCAAAAATGAAAATATCAAAGTGCACTAGACAATGTTGTTATCTACAATTTGTTTTTATTTTGTATTTCTAAGACATTGGTAAGTTCTTAAAAATGGGAAATGCTAATATGAATTTCTCATTGAAAATTTGTTTTCATTCTTTTAACTATACTGCGAATTTGACGTACCTAATTATTATTTTTTTTTATTTCAATCCATTGAAAAGAAAAACGCGAAATACATTTTTCTTTTCCAACTAGAGTCCATTAGTTATTTCAGCGACTAAAGAAAGGTTTATATAATCATTATCTGCACTAACAATGTTTTTTTTCTTCATATTATGTAGGTATATATAGGTATACTACAGCTTGAATGTAGCAAAACATTTTTTCGGTATTTAAATGGTTCAAAGAACAAAAGAACGACCATTTTTATACGTACGAAGACTCACACATGCATACATATATTTGCAGTATAATATATTGTCAACATAAGAATCCCTTTGATTGTGGTCGGATTGACGTTCGTATATTTATTTACAAACATAAATGCACAACGGTCTTTATACTGCACATACCTCCTCGATGATGACGGTCGTTTTCGTACCCCCGTTCGATGTAAAGGCGAGAAATCGTCGGAAAACTTTTAGAACTTTATTTATTCGACTATATTTCGAGAAGGGAAAAAGAAAAAAAAGTTTTTGCCCGTAAACGTGGTCCGAATTAAAATGAGCATCACGTAATTACGTCGTCGTAGGCTCTGCTGAGAGTTGAACGGCAGCGGATAAAACCGTGACTAGCTTCTGCAGGTGTGGAAGGGTAGAAAAAAGTAGAAGAAATTAAGAGCATTGGTGATAAAGTCCCCTATTGAAATTTCTATTGCACACTGCTGCTATTAACGGTCTGGGAAAAAAAGTTTTTTTGCACAAATATAAAAAAAAAAACAGCAGAAATGTAGGTTAAATAATATAATATAATAATGTAAATACTGTTAAAAATACCTTTTTTAAAATGTCATAATATAGGGTAGATATTACTGTAATTTCTGATACAGTAATTAAGAGGTTTTAATCAAGTCATTAAATGCAAGTTATCTGCAACTTATATTACCAGGTCTAACATATTATAATATATATTATGATGGGATAATACCCAAGAGAACATATAATAGTGGAGATGAAAACAATAAAATATTAAATACTAAATATAATGCAATATAAAATTCATATATAATTAATTAGATACACGAAAACTTTATAAACCGAGATTAATATACTATAATAAACAATGTAAAGAACATAGATAGATACCTTAAAAAGTAACAACATAAATAATGTTAAAACTTATTGAAGATGATGAAAAGATTTTCATTACCAAGACTCATTAATCCGTCTAGTATACGGAAACTCACATAATGGGTAGTGAAAAACTTAGGAACGTAAAAATAATAGATACTTCGAGTCGAGTAAGGTGGAACATGAATATTGATACAGCCATGTAATGGAGGGGAATCAACATTTACACATTATCGTTAATTGTAAGTTTTGTAGAAAACGTATATTAGTATAAACCCTAGATTATATTGAGAACTTAGAGTATAAACGTGAAAAAAGAAAAAAAATTCTAAAGTTAAATTTAGCAAATCTGCAAATGTACGTTGCATCCTTTTGGGAGTTCTATAAATAATTAAAATACTAAGTTTAGGTACTTTAATTTTAGTGCGATGACCGGTTCTAGAAATGTATGATTTATAAATGACCGGTTCTTAATTTAGTTCAAACCCCTGATCTTATCCTTTATTTTTATTAGTATTGTCAGACGTAAACGGTTTCATAGCATATATAGTTGTTCAACATCAAAACTGCAACGGCACTTTGATTCAATGATGTACGAATAAATCAATAAGAAAGGACAACAATGCACTTTTGGAAATTTTTTTTTTGCTAAAGAATCGCTTATAATATTGTTCTGTCAACAAGGTAAAAAAAATACCATTAATATTCCACATAATCAAATCATATACTTATGAACTTTGGATATATAAAAGTCCAAAATTATCAACGATTGCAGACATTTATATTTATATACAAGGCATTAGGAATACGCAATGAATAAATACTTATTATTCAGCCAATAAATTGTAAAAATATGTATCACTTCTTTTGGAACTCTTTTATATAGATACTTCTAGGAATATCTATAACTCAATATACCCATTTTGTATCAAACCTTTGATTGGAGCTTGAAACTCTTAGCAGTTATAATTTCGAACTTAACACAATATGTCATGCACAATGCTCATAACAAGAAATTTAGCAAAGAAGTGAAATATTCGCCAGTCAACTCAACGGGGACAGAAATTTGATAAAATTCCCAAGAAAAATACACTACGATACAATCCAAACATCAAAAGATATTCAATGTAGAGAACAATTATGTCAACTATATTAACCAAAAATACAATCGACAATGCTAATATCAACTTTTATTACCGTATTTAAAATATATCGATATCATAATATACGATATTGTTTTAAATTAAAGTTACAAAACTGGCTTTGTCCTTTAAGACCATATCATCCAGGATATTTGTCTCCAGTTTTCCCTTTCTAATGATACTTTATTTCAATTCACTTCTGGCTTTACTTTTTCTATATCTCCCTTTACCCTGCCTTCCCATATTAATCTCTATTGCCACCCGAAGTATTTTTTTTTTTTTTTGCTGGGAACTTTCTATTAATTTTCTCAGCAACGATTCTTCTTTACGCCCCATGCATGTTCTGTCTAATTAAGTCGCTTTATGGTAATGTCTTTCATAGTATTCGGACTTTGATACGATTCTCTCAATTACGTATTTTCTGGATTCTCCATTTTTCTGTATTTACGTCTTTATAATAATATAGACTATATATTTTTCGAAGTACATTCCTTTAAAACATATCTAGTGAATTTCATTTATTTTTCGTCCATGTTTCCTACCCATAAGTTACTATATACTAGTAATATTAGCGTCTGATATATTTTAATATTCAAACTGTTTTAAAGTATACTGTATTCTACCAGCTTTGTGAGCCCAAAGGTATCAAATGCCTACCTTTAGACTACCAAGTACTCCATTTTTTTTTCTGTTTATCTCTAATCCTATATACATTTAACTGGTTCTATACAAGTTTTTGGTTGGATAATCTTTTTTGTTGCTTTTTATTTTCCATAACCAGGACTATGTTGTCTACGTAAACGTCCAATGTTTGTCTTTCCTAACTAGCCTGAATAAAATATGAGACATGGAATCCCCTTATCTTAATCCGTTTATCACTTGTATTACCTTTGACATTGAGTGTTCTACTTTAACTTTAATATAAGTGTATTCCATGTTCATTTTTATTAGGTTTATCAACTTCTAGAGTATTTCATATGCCTTTAAAATATTAACCAGGAATTCTCTATATATTGAGACATAAGCTTTTTTATAATAAATAAATAGCATATTCATACTTTTGTCATATTCTCACATTTTTTTGCAACACTTATATCGCAGGATGAAGATTTGATAAATAGTTGAACGAATTTTCCTAAATTTAGCTTTGTAATCCTCTAAAATTTCCTTCTCCAATGATTTAATTATATCCAATTGAGTCTATTGAATAGACAGCAAGAAAAAATTTTGTGAAAAACATTACGCAGGACTATTCCTCAACAATTTTATTATTAGATATATGTTACTGTCTATCTACTTTTTTGTGTCTTTTTTATCGTCTTTTTACCATTTTAGGCTCAGTGTTAACTAAATCATTATAAATTGTCTTAGGTGATCCCCTGTAATTTTATCTTCGCCAGGGGGCTATTGATTTGTAAGATTTTAATTTGTCTTATAATTTATTCTATTGTTGGTTCGGGCATTAGGCCCATTGGGGTATTATATTATATTGGGTTCTCTATCTTCAAAGTAAAATGAAATCGGGGTTTCCCTATAACTCCACAATTATTATTATTGATCGAAAAAAAAATCTTTCCATTTATTGGCTATATATTTATTTGGCTACGTTCTTGTTTCTTGGAGTTCATCATCTTTCGGAATAGGTATACGGGGAAATGTACACATTATCCGGACCGTATTCTAGATACAAAACAACACAATACAAGTGCATAAAGAAGAAAATATGTACTCGTATATCGTTTATACACCCTTTCAGTTCGATTGTCACAGGAAATGATCAAATATTTTTTTTCTCTCATATTGTCATCGTTATAGTCATTCATTAAAGCGCGGATCTGTATGCATTGCATGTTTTTTTTTTTTTGGTTAATCGTATGATATGCTAACTACTAAGTATGCATATTACCTATGTGTTTTTTGATGATGGGATTAAAAATACAAATTTTTTTATAGCATATTTTTCCATATTTTGCCAATTTTACGATTTTAACTGCATATTTCATCTTTTAATGCATATTTAGGTGTTTTATAATAACATTTAAATTTGGTTAAGTTTTTTGTGAAAAATGTTCAATAATTATTATTATTAAATTAAAAAAAAAAGTTTATTTAAATTTTGGTTTTTATATTTTTCGATTAATATTGAAATAAATTGATAATAGATAGAAATATACGAATTTCGATTTATATTGGTCATAGTTTTTACTGCATAATACGACCAGTCGTATATAGTTACGAATTTACGATTTTTTACGTATTTTACGGTACCTACCTATCATAATTTTAGACTACCTATTCTGAAGTAATACTTAATTAAAACAATATCGAATCAAATCTCGGACCATTGATAATTTTTCAGTTCCGTTAAAATATTTACTGTGTGTTATCCACGCGTTCTTGTCAAAATTCGTGTAGGTATATATACAGTTTTTTTAACCGCAGCTATACTTTAATTTATAATGCTGAAAGATAAATTATCGTTATCTAGTCGTCTTCGTGGTTATGTGTGCAAATTTGGAGAAAATATTTTCTCAACTGATGGTCAAATGATATTATGTAAATTATGTGTGGTAAAAGTTAGCCACGATAAACGGGTTTTTTTATATATAATTTTTGAGCGCATATTTTTTTTTTTTTTTGTGCATATTTGAACATTTTAGTGTATATATTTATGCATATTTAGAAATTTTTAGCGCATATAAATCCGCGCTCAAGTCATTATTATATTGTTTGGAAGAGTATATGTTTCGTCATTAATAAAGGATATTATATAGCTGATTATAGTCTTAGTTATTATTATTTTTTCTTCCATTTTTCCACGCATATTTACTTAAAATAATAATAATAATAATATATTGATCGAAGGTCGTGTGTCAGTCAACATACACTGCGGAATTTCGTGTATGAGATATTATTATAATATATATACGTGTACAAAGTATCACGTTGTCTGTAGCTGGTCTGTAAACTTTATATGGGATGTTTTAAATTTCACTTTAAGTAAATTTGCTCATAAAAATACATTCCTTCAAAATAGATCAAAATATATAGAACGAGTATATTACAGAGCTTGAAACCGATATTTATAAAATTTAGTGGTTTCAATTTTTGGGTTTTCGAGTGGTGAATTTAATTGTATCTATTTTTAACAACAGTCTTAAAATCCTAATATTTTATTTTTAAGTTTTGGTTTTAGTTAGGTACAAGTGTACAGTAGTAGGTTTTAAGTTAAATGATTGTGGTTACCAAATATTAAATACTTCAAATGGAATTACGGTATCAATATGATTATAATGATAAAAAAAAAAATAAATAAAATTTAAGATTATAACCAGTTATTCAAAAAGTGGTTTTAACCCCTGATTTTTTGAAAGTTCCAAGTACAATCTAAATTTTCACCGTACCATGGTACTGAAACGTATCAAAATGTATCAAAAGTAAATATTGCGATGTTTTTTATAATTTCGTGACGAAATGATACTTAATGGATATTCAAGTGTGAAAATCTATAATCTAATCGAGTGAATAGAAATTGTAATTTTATGTTCTACAAAAACGTCTATGTCAGTTAACCTAACCAGTTTTAAACATTTTGTGAATAAGCGCTCGTACAAGACTCATAAACAACAATGATATTACTATTAGTAGCCATGGTAACGAATTGTACATATTTCAATGTGTTCAATATTCTGTACCACGGTTACCAGTAATAAATGAAATTAGACATTATCGTAGTGACAATATTCTATAAGGTGATGTAAAAAATGTAAAATATATCCAATTATATTTTTATGACTTTAATATAAGACAACAATGTTTATACTTTTATAGTAAATATAAACTAAGATTTCCTTATTGGTATTATTTTTTTAAGAATCTTCTCAGGACAAATAATATAACTTACAGTTATAATATATTTTTTAATTTATTATTTATGTGATATCGTGATAACATTTAGAAATTATATTGTATAGTGAAATACATATAGATTGTGGTGGTTCACAGGAACGATAAATTGTAAGATTTCCAAAGCCAGTACTGTAGTAGAGGGTATACGGGGTATACAATATCAAATACATTTCGGTATTTTTACATAATCACCATAATACTTTCTAGTACAATTTTTGTGATTGTAATTATTTTTTTCATATTATAATGAAAAATGTATGATAAAATAAATCTGTAGCGAATTTGAGTTTATTTGATTAGGATAACTACTTATCTTTTTTTTTTTTTTGTTTTTCATGAGATTATGATTATAAATATTATACATTATATAAAAAACTTTTAGATTCTAAGTGATGTTCAATGATGTTTTTAACATTTTTTTAGGAAACAAATTTTTGATAAGAAGAATTAATCCAACCGTTATGCGTATAGCTATTTCATCAGCATTATAATTAGGATGGTATTTTGTAGAGTTATTTTTCAATTTTTATAAAAATTTTATTTTTTACAGTTATATCCATATTTTTTGTATAATGTTTTATCGAGTCCCATACATAATCGTTATCGAATATAAATATAAATATCACGTAATCGAAATAAATAATTTATAATTGCTTTCAAATTCAATATATCTAGTACCAGTATGTTACCTGATGATCGCATAGTGCTTCCACCCACTAAACTGACAGAATTTATTTATTTTTCTTTACTAGTATGATATACGCGTATCACCTGCTTTTAAAACGGTCATAGAAAATGTGAATTTAATCACTACATTTCACGAAAAAAAAAAAAAAAAATGAATAAATAATAATGCCTTTACTTATTGCGATTAAAATATTAAATTGCCAAAAAATAATAAATAGTAACGGTTCGTATTTGATTTTTAAAAATATACCGAAAGCCCATTTTAAAAATATATTATAATAACGTAATCAAATGTAATATAATATTATATTAGTCTTTCAAATCATTTTTATTTATTCTATATTAAAATATTGATTTTTGAATGTTATTTTTGTAACGTGAACTTTAAATCACCTTGTGTTCACATACACACACACATTCCCTTCCACCACAATGATGGAGTGGGGGGGGGGGTGTCTTTACATAAATAATAAATTTCAAACATCGTTGCGAGAGCGAGAGACACTTAAAAATGCGCTCAAGGTTTGCTGAGTATTTTCGGTATTTCGCTAGGATTTTAGTGCCCACCGTCTCTGAGTCGAAAAAATATTTATACGACAGGTAAAAGATACCTATTCACTTGCGTATATACTCTCCTATACTTAAATAATATTATTACATCACGTACGTACTATTATATTATATTATATAGACTTTTGAACGAAATCGCACTGAAAGTATTTTGTAAAAATGACAACAGTGTACCTACGCTTGTTTTTCGATATTATTAGCACGGTTACGATGGG
Source organism: Pemphigus obesinymphae (assembly GCA_025469235.1). Classification (NCBI taxonomy): domain Eukaryota; kingdom Metazoa; phylum Arthropoda; class Insecta; order Hemiptera; family Aphididae; genus Pemphigus; species Pemphigus obesinymphae. The sequence goes on along the minus strand of JAIPRL010005318.1, from coordinate 8,133 downwards.
AACGTGGCAAGAATTTAACTTCAGAATGGGAAGGAGTGACATTTTTGTAAAAAAATTAAATTAAATTCATATATTATATAGGCAGTACGTTTTCCAGAACAAATTCCAGGCAGATGATTAGACGGGTAAGTTTAAACTAAGAGTGAGAACGTTATTAAAGTTATATTCATTGTAGATCAGGTTCTTTTAAAATAATAAATTAACGTGAGTATCTGGACTAGATTCTGGTTCGAGCATGTTTTTAAAAATAGAAAGATGTGCAATGTTAACAATAAAATCAACTAGCTAAAATTAAGTTAATTCGGTAATTTATTTTTTTCATAGTTTAGATTTAGAGTTAATTAATTTCTGACTGAACTGGTTAAAGTTAAAACATTAATTTGATATTAGTTGAATAAATTAATTCACAAAGTAATTTATATTCTTCATACAATGTATTTTGAAAATCTTCATGAAACACAATCCTTGTTTTAATAAAACCTAGAATTCGCATTGTTTAATTTTTAATATTTTCTGTATGGTGAGAAAAATTCAATTTAGAGTCAAAAATAACCACAATATCATTTAAACTAGAAATGAGTTTAAGATTGGAGTTAAATATACAATAATTAAAAGTAATTGAACTCCTGATTAAATTATAACGTATACATTTATATTTATTAATATTCAATAACAAAAGAAAGTTATTATTGTAATATAATAATAAAAAAAAAAAATTTAATGTTATAAAATAAAATATATAAAAGTAATTATCATTATATAAATGAAGAAACTAATTTGGTAATTTAATAAGATAAGATATGGATGAGCTGTTGGCTTGATCAATAATGTGATATATTCGAGATTGTGTATTGTACGTAATCAAGTTCTTTGTGGTATATATTTTATATGAAATAAGCAGGTACCTGTTACATTCAATATATTACAATATCATACCAATTTTGTAAATTATCAATGTTTGGTTGTAAATAGCATCTTCATTTGTTTTTATTATTTTTAATGGTGAAATATCATCAAAAAATACAATTCTTTTAGAGTTTTTGATAACATTTAGTAGATTGTTAAGAAAAATTTTAAATAGTACAAAGTAGTATTGATAAATGATTATCACAAGAAACTGCCGAAGGGACACAATATTTAGAAGATTGAAAATTTAGATACTTAACTATAACTAGATAGAAAGAAACAAATTAATAACGCAAAACTTCAGAAAACCCAAAGCAATGTAACTTACTAAAATATAAGATATCAATATTGACAAGAACGCTTTAGAATAGTTTGTACAAAAAATATCTGTTTGTGCATAAGAATCAAATGATTGTAGAAAATTTAAAAATTTGAATATTTATGTTTTAACACATATTATGTAGAATCAATAAATCTATGATGGACATTAGTCGGAAGTAGGAATTGATAAATTCTGTAAGAGCGTTATTTAGAAATGATAAAATTGAAGTTCGTAAATATAGAAATGCCATTTTTGGAAACGATAAATCAAGAAATGATATATTTTTGAACTAAAAAATCTGAAAGAGATAAATTTGGAGTATATGTAGGTACATAATATCAAGACTAAAACACAAAACTGCAAAAGAAATGTTAAATTTTTATTAAGTTTTATTTGATAAATTTTCATTGCTAATGATTTACTTTAAAACAAAGAATAGAGATCTGCAGTATTAACACGCTCGAGATGTGTGTTTATCTTATTTATTTATTATGTTATTGAATTGAATTGATTAAATGAAAGAAACATTCAAACAAAAATATGAGATATTACTGGATTTATGTTTTTTCAGCCGTGTGATTTCTGGTTAAAATAAAATTAATTTTATTCGGAATATTAAAATACAAGTCTTATATTAAATTTACAAATTTTAATCATATTTGTGCACTTGTATACTGCTATAATAATTTGTTATCTTTTTAACGTTAAAACCATATTTTCTACATTCCATTTAGATAGTCAAAATTTGTGTAAGTCAATGTGTTGAATCATCGGTCATGACTAATATTCAAAACTGACATAAGTGTTTGAAATTTTAACATAAGTCATTAATGTTTACCATGTGTATCTGCAATAAGTAAAAATAATATTTCGATTTCGAGTAGATTGACTCAAGTTTTATAGATTCCTAGTGATGTCGGTTCTAAATTAGTATTTTTTCAAATGATTTCGATTTCAAGTAAATTTATTTACAATAAAAAAAAAAAAATAATAATAATAATAATAATTCAATAAATGTATGTTTAAAAGTAAAAGTTTCAAATATTGATTGTTTTTCGAAGAATTTATGACACTCCTTCGCGGCATTGTAAAAATTATAAACGATAATATATCCATTAATTGAGTGGGTACGAATATACATATTGTATCAATATCATTCGGCCCGTTAACAACTACTGGCATTGGGAGTTTTCAAATTTTCTATAATAATATGTATATATGAGTGTATAGATGTACCTCTACCTATACTTATTGCACATATATCGGTATAATATGTATACCCTTTAATTTATTTAAATACCCGATAAATGTAATATTTCAACTGGCAATTTGATTTAGCCGAAAAATTTGTTATCCAAAACCGCCAGTACATTATTCGGAAAGAAAATGATTTATCGAGTGAAAAAGTAAAATATAAAAAAGTGCGGAAAACTTCCTGTATTCCGGCGTGTCGGCGGCAGTAAATCTTCAAATCCCTGGCAGCCGACGATAACATTATCCAACCCTCAGACAGAGTATTAACTACTACGGAGCACTACTACTTATGTAACCTTTTAAAGTGCCAGCGAACTCGTTCGCAGTTAAAAAATATTAGAAAAGAGGATTACGTGATTTCACGGTAGTTATGTCGGCTGAACGTTGTTGTAATGCGACGGTAATGCGATCCACAAAGATTCTGTGTGAAAATAGAATAAGGATAAATTAATTTCGATCATTTCATATAGTTCCTGTAAATATAACATTGTGTCCTTCTAGGACGAAAAATATATTTAAAAATATATAACGTTATTAAACACAATAAAAATTGAAAAAAAAAAAAAAAAATAATAACGCCAACAAAATATAAAAATAATTAAAATAACATACATAGATGTTTTTTTTTTTTCGAAATTTCGAAGTCTAATGAATTAATGTACTAGTTTTAAGTTCAAGTGCATTACGTATTATATTATAAGTTGTATAGCTTGTAAATAATTTCTAGTCTAAATTGAATAGACAATAATAACGTAAGGTATACAATATTACAATCAGGGATAGAATATTATTAATTAAAAAATAATATAATATATAAACTGAATAATTCAGTTTGTTCATTTATTAATATAAAAATATTGTTTTTATTTGACGTTGTAAATCGTTTTTGATATCTTTGTTTCCGTTTAACGTTTTGAAAAAAGTTTATTGACAATTTTATTTTCGTTAAAAGATTTTTGAAGTAATGGCAAATATATACAAAATATATTTTTCGGCATTTGAACCGACTTATATCTAGTCTATCTAGTATATCTACTATCTAGTGTAAAAATAAAATCTACTGAAAATAAACTTTATAAATTAAGAATAAATAATATTAATACATTTATTCATTTTAATGGTTTAGAATTAATAATAAAAACTAAAGAGTAAATAATATACAATATTCAAATTTAATAAAATGCTTGGTATTATACCGACAAGTTTGTAATTATTAGGGTTCGAATATTTATATAGTATTTTGAATTCAAATTTACTATAAAACTATATTTATTTAGCTCAGTACTGATAATATAAACCATCAAAATAGGCCATAAATAAACAAAATTACCCTAAAAATGACAATTAATATACAAAAAGTATACTAAACAAAGAAGTGTATTTTTCATTTAACACTAAATACCAAATAGGTTTCTATCAGTAGCAGAAACAATTAAGAGAATGTCTTTAAATAAAAATGTATTTATCTTCATCTAGGAGCCAATGTAAATATATACAATTTTGGCTTTTATTAGGCTCCTTATTTTTTGTCTTGTCAGCAAATATCAGCACTTTCATCACTAGGGGCTTCAGTAATACGCACATGGACCATAAATAAAATACTCAGTAATTATCTTTATCGATACCTATAAGAAATTTAATGTTGTTATACGTATTTTTATTATATGACTTTTTTGCTCACTATCTAATTTTAACAATTTTAACACTGATTTTTTTTTTTATATTTTTCACTATTATAGCTATATTTTAGATTTATCGAAAATAATATGCAAAATATTATCCTAGCCATTTTTATGTGATTATTTTATATTTTATTTGTATCAATCGATATCGGTTTGACGTATAAAAAAAAAAAAAAAAAAAAATAGAGAAAATAAAAAGGGAAGAAAAATCATCCACGTTGTTCTCGATTATATGTGAAAAATAATTTTTATATTTACAGCACGAATTTTACCTTTCACCTGAACAAAAGTCGACTTTATTCGTGACTTCAGAATCTTAACGTGCATTTGCATAGCAAATGTCAACTATCTTAAAACACTAAACACGTGCCATGGATGTTTGATAATTCTATTAATCTCGAAGACAACCGGAGAAAAAAAACTGAATAGATTAGTTTTTGCATTTGGAGTTTTACATTTAAAATCAATTATTATATAAATAAATTATACAAATTTATATTCAAGAATTTGAAGTCTGATGAATTCGTTTTTATAATTTAAACTGCAAGTCGTAACGACAAAGGTATACAATGTTATGGTAGATATAGGTATATGCCATTAAAATAATATTTTTCTTTAATATTAATGGTGTTTAGTATAAAACTCGAATACTCCAAATAAACTATAATAACATTAAGAAAAAAAAAAATCAATTTTTGATAAAATAAATATTTAACTTTTATATACTTTTGTCATTAGTTTCGCTTACATTTACATAAATAATGTTTTAGTTCTTTCGATATACTCGTCTTAAATTTATATTACCTTTTATGTTTCGAATGCAATAAATATTAACGATAATAATCAGTAATCTTTGGTTATACGAAAGTTTGTGTTTTCGTTAAATTGTTTATAAGTAAAGTTATTTTTTTATTCAATAGGTACCTGCTGTATTATACGCATAACAATAAAAATATTAAAATATATAGATATATGTTTGCTTAAGAAAATGATTGCTTCTTAGTAAAATACATTATATACGCTAAAAATACTTAATCAACTGTATCCCACGGTAAAAAAAAAATCAATTAATTTTGGTAAATATGTACATAACATTAGGTATATTATGAAATGTCATTGTGTCACATATTTTTTTAAAACATTATAATATAATAATATAAACTCACTTAAGTCAGGAAATTGAATAATGATGAAATGAGTTGGCCGTTCAACTCATGAAATATTTTTAAATTATATTTTCTGTACTATTTTATAAATATGACGAATACCGCTTAAAATAATCAAAAATTTATTATATATATAAATATATAATATTATATATTTAAAATTTAAAATGTTAAAATGTAATTCAATAACTTTTTTACACTTATCCTCCGAACGACCTTCGAATTCATATATTTTATATTTATATTTTCATTAAAATTTTTTACGTATAATGCGTTACTAAAATTAGTTTTGTCAATAGATTCAACCAAATAAAATGTTTAAAGTGAAATATTTCAACTTTATTATAACTTATTATAGGTATGGTCGGTTAAATATAATGATAAAGTGTCGCAACTAATCGATAGGTACGTTTTTTGTAGGATATTGATCCCATTCGTTTTTTATACGCAAATATTTAGTATATCTAACCTAACTTAACATAATAATATACTATCTTTGTTGAATGTGTTAAACTCATAGAGTTATTTATATAAAGGCGACATTTCCTATATCGACTGTGTAAGTCATATGAATTAGTTTAACAATGATAGTTTGGCATCTATGCTAATATTTATGCTTCGCTTAAGACCCATTACGTATTATTTTTCCGGTAGATCACATTGTATACATTCCATAGATTGATCACTTTACTGCACTGGATAAGGTAACCACCGTTACGAAGTCTCTTGACTATTCTGTTATAATTTCAAAATATTTTTTCTTTTGATTTTTGTTTCTGTTCATTTTTATTTATTCAAAATGCCGAGTTGTTTAGTGTATTGTAGAACCAGAAATAATATTTCAAAATATTAAAATATTTCCTTTTATATGTACATATAAGTATCATCTAAACAATAATATCATGTAGGTACTTATTACAATTGCATTTTATTTTTAGATTTTTTTAAATTATTATTTTTATTTTATGTAACACTCTGATATATTATAGATACCTACTATTTAAATTATGTTTACAAAATGTACCTAGGTCAACTCTAATTAGTTAAGAAAAAGAGAAGGAGAGAGAGAGAGAGAGAGAGAGAGAGAGAGAGAGAGAGCAAAGGAAAAAAAGAACCTAGGTTTTAAGATAAAAATTATAAATTGCAAAAACAACGAAATCACGTATTGAATACTTTTATTTATTATGAATATAGATTCTAGGTATATTTTTTTTACCATTCAACACCAAATTTAGGTACCCACTTACATATTTTATTACATTAATTATAAAATTACTTATTATTTTACTATTATAAAATCATAGACTGTATACTGTATACACATATAGTATAATAATTAGTAAGTCTATAGACAGAACATGGAATTATTTTAAAACGCAAGTTCTTATATATTATTATTGTATCATAAATATGTGTTCAATATTTTTAATCTTTAAAAGTGGTAACACTTCCCAAAAGGCAGTATCAAGACTTCAAGTTTGTATGCTAACGCCGTCCCTATCTTACTCTATGGTTAAACTAATTTGCTTTTAAACTTAATTCGCTAACTATTGCTAAGCGTAAAGTCATGAAGTACACAATGTATGTCTGTTCTGTTTACTGGTCTTACAATAAATTTGGCTCTTAATTTTAAAGTATAAAGTTACAGTATTATATTATTTTGTACCCAACATAAATTGACAATTTCAAACACTATATTCCAAAATCATAAAAGAAGAATATACACTTGGAAGAGACCAGGAGATACAGCAAGATACCAAATAGACTATATTATGACTAAACAACGCTTCAGAAATCAAGTCAAACAATGTAAAACGTATCCTGGTGCTGACATTAATAACGATCACAACTTAGTTATCATGGAAACACAATTAAAGTATAAAACACTTAAGAAAAGTAGATATATTAAAAAATGGAATTTTGAAATGCTAAAGATAGAAAAGAAAAGAGTAGAATTTGAAAATAAATGCCATAAAGAATTCCAAAATATAAAAACAAATGTAATAAACAGCCATACAGTAGAAGAAAAGTGGAATATTATTAAGAAAACACTAAAGAGCCAAGCAAGAGAAGTAATTGGATCCCAAAGAAAAGAATCCAGAAAACCTTGGATGACAGATGAAATAATTAAACTTATAAATGAAAGAAGAAAATACAAGAATCAAAACAACATTCAAGAACAATTAATATACAAACGCATACGAAATGAAATGCAAAGAAAGATAAAAAAAGTTAAAGAAAAGTGGCTGGATGATCAGTGTAAAACAGCGGAAGAGTTTCTTAAGAGAGGTAGAAGTGATTTGGCATATTCAGAAATCAAAAAGCTTTTCAGGAAAAAAAAAAATATAATGCAAACAAAAATGGCGAAATAATATTAGAAGACGATAAAAAAGCAAAAAGATGGAAAGAATACCTGGAAGAGTTATATGAGAATAAATTAAATATGATGTTTGGTGAAAAAGAGAATATAGGGGAAGAAATAAAAGGAGATTATATACTACGCACGGAATTTGACCATGCAATAGAACACCTAAAAAATAACAGAGCTTATGGAATAGATGATATCCCAGCTGAATTGCTGAAGTACACTGACATAAACATTAAAAACGAATTGTACAAAATATGTAATGAGATATACCTAGAAGGAAAAACTATTAGTGACTTTGGAAAGGGTATAGTGATACTAATTCCAAAGAAGAAAGGAACACAAAAATGCGAAGAATACAGAACACTAAATCTCACCACACATACCTCCAAAATAATCACCCAAATAATCAAGAACAGGATAGACAAAACGATAGAC
>JAIPRL010005317.1:0-32880 GCA_025469235.1 Pemphigus obesinymphae | reverse complement strand
AAAATATAATAACGAATTCAGAACTTTTTTCAAAATTAAAATTGAACAAGTTTAACACGGTCAATTTATGGAAATACCAAGACCATTTTAGCGCTTTAAAAAATCTACTGTCGAAGACCCTTAATAATGTCAATAATGGATTTATTTACTATAATATATATTATATTTTAGTAAATAAATTATCTACCTATATTACTTTATGCATAATACTGGTTTTTTTTTAAAGGCATAAAAATATTAGGCCTCAGCCCAACATAAATATGGTAAGTAGGTGAATTTCAAAACGAAGTCCAGCTGACAAATACTGACTTTATTAATGCTCTTAACTTGTTAAAATATGTAACATACATAGGCATACGTTCCGAAAGAAAATTTTAATTTTAATTCATATAGCACACGGTACCCATATGGAAATATGCCCAACTCACCAATTTCAAATCGTAATAAATTGAAATAAGAAAAATGGCCAATATTTCCTGATTGTAGTTTGAAAATAAGTGCATTAAAGTATTAAATTACGTCAAACACAAAAAATAAATAGAAAATAAGGAGGCTGGTAAAACAGATTTATACAAAAATATTTCATGTTGTAAAAATTAAAATTAATCGTTTTGTTTTATTTTTGTTCTTATTTAAATGTAAAATTAATTTATGTTATTAGAATAAATTTATTATCAAATAAGTAGGTATAAATGCTTTAATAATAAAATATTTTCTTACGAGATTCATTAAAATTTAACACGAGTTTTTGTTTTCAAATATTTACTAAACAACAACTGTTTAAAAAATTATTATTAAATATTTTTTCTTTTAAGTATATATGTATATTTACATACGTAAAATATTTTTGTAGTCTAGAAGTGCAATATAAGAGGGAAAATATTACAAATCAATATACAAAAGACATTATTAGCTTATGTTAAATTTATAAACATTAGCTTTATAATAGAAATTCTCAATGTAAACATATAAGCCATCCCGAATAGGAAGGTTCAATTATTCTCCACCCGAATGCGTATTGTTAATTTGTTTTGCCAACAGATCTATATACGGTATTATACGGTGCATAAAGTAGTCTCGACATTACTACGTTTGCCAACAGCTTTACGTGTTGTCTGGCTAAAACCTCTGTAATTATAGGGAGACGACTGCTCAGGTGCCTTATCACGATTAATGTCCTCTTTGCCACGTGGTTAGTGTGGTTTGTAAACATCATTTTCACGTCAAACAGCACTCCAAGGTACTTAATGTATGGTTGAGATTGAATTACCGTATTTCTAATTAGTACCGACACCGAGTTATTCTTTTTGCGCCGGGTCAATACCACTGCCTAACCTAACCTAACCTAACCCTCCTACCTAGTGCCTCCTTAGCTGCATTCTTCTCTGATGCATACGTTGAGTTCTCTACTCAGTTCCAGTGGCGCAACTATGGGAGTGCTAGGGGGTGCTGAAGCACCCCCAATCTTATTTTAAGCACCCTCAAGTTGTATGTCATTCTAATTTAAAATATCAGCTATAATTTTACCAATGTAATTTTATTTTTTAAGATTTTACTATCAGTTATTTTTTTTCAGCATGTTACAGCAGCGCTTTACTAGGTAATTTAAATATAATAAATATTAAGAGATACTTAGCTAATGACATTGTTCCGGACGAAATTTTGAACACATTTGCTAATACCGATAGAGATTATGTTTGACTCTTTGAATTTTAAAAAACATAAGAAAATATTATAAGTAATAAAATAAGTTACATTTTTTTCCAAAAATGGTATTGTAAATATAATGATCGTATAATCTAAATATTGGCAATATGTAATGTTGGTTTGGGGGTGTGGGGGGCTAACGTCATTATAAGTGATTCATAATAGTAGCACCCCCAAGATTTGAACTCTAGTTGCGCCACTGCCAAGTTCACTCTTTTATTATGCTATTACTATGATTTATATTATGTATAAACAATTTATGTGTTTATTACAGTGGCATAATAATATTTATCATTAGTATTATGGTGTTCGGTAGGTACGATTTTTTTATTGTTATCCGAAATGTACACAAAAAGTGTGTATGATTGCGATTCCAATGTATCGACTGTTAATGTTGTCCAACAATCAAGGTTTCGTATACTACTTTTAAAGATAAATTGAAAATGCTGGGAAGCACTTCACGCGTTGGATAGGATAATGATGATGGATATATTGAATTTGAAAGCAAATGATAAATCGTTTCTTTCTAAAAAACGATTCTGAGCGAAGCTTCGGTGGACATACTTGACAATTACTGTAGATTATCCTAATAATATAATGAATAAAAAAAGTTGAAAAAGTGCAAAAAAATTATTTGGAAGTATCGGAAATCGAACCGAGAACCCCGCGCATGAAAACACCATTCACTGAAGTACCATATTGGCATAGTGAAATTGCTAAATTTAAATTTAATATAACTTTAAAACTAAGTTCGAACGCCAAATTCTGACTTTACCATAATTTTTTTGATCAATAAATACATATTTATATATATATATATATAAAAAATCGAATTCTCCTGTAGAGTAGAAAAGTTATACCTATTATGAATATGGGTAAAAAAATTTTAAAACTTTTTTGTCTTCATAATGAATGTATTTACATACGTTTTTGGTAAAAATTTCAAATGTATAGCTATACAATAATAATATAATAATATAATAATAATTATTATTTCTCCAAAATTCGAACACATTTCATATCAAAATAACACGTTTTTTCGGAAAAAATGTAATAGCTATTAAAAAATATTGTACCTAGAATTACCTAATTTTATACTATATTAAATATTCAGGTCTTAAAACCTAAAATTAAGACTATTATGAATTAAATTACTCAAAATTGAAAATTGCTATAAATAGTCCAAGATTGGAAAAAATAATGTCTAAAAGTTTTTTGTCTGCATAATGTGCTAATATACATATTTGGTGAAAATTTCAGGTTTATAGATCCATTATTTTCCCGAAATTTGAACACATTTCATGCCGTAATTTAAAAAAAATATAAAAAAAAAAAAATGAAATGGCTATTAAAAAATATTGTACGATTTTTAAAAATATTTGTATGTAGCTAGAATGGCATACTTTTAACACTATTAAATTTTCAGATCTTAAAGATTAAAATTAAGCCTATTATAATATATATGAATTCTAATAATAATAATATTACCTATATATGAATTAAATGCTTCAAATTTGCATATTGCAATAAATAGCCTAAAAATGAGTAAACATTTTCAAAAATTTTTTGTAATAATATTTTACGTATATACGTACGTTTGTGGTGAAAATTTCATGCCACTAGCATTAATATTTTCTGAGTAATTTTATCAAAATCGTGTTTACCGATTTTAATGCTAATTTTTTGATAATTTTTTTCTTACACGTTTATTGAAAAAATTTAAAAATCGAAAAATGACCTCTCTAAAGTACCAATTAGATGCAATTTGCTACCAGAAAATCGTGCTACTTGTAATGATCGGAGCACTTCTTCTTATAGAATTTTCTGGTACAGACATATAAATAAAAATAAATACATTAAACAAAATCAATACATTCCTCGCTTCACTCAGAATCTAAAACAACGTATAATTTATGGTAAGAACTAAGAAGTCATCACCTGAGAATGAAAGGTTCTATGTCAAAATAACGAAATGTTTAGAAAAGCGTTTTAAAGTTAAACATAGCTATTAATTTTGTTCGAGTTAGAACTTTAATATACTCTGTATCATTATCAATAATTATCAGATTAACGAAATTCTAAGATTAATAGACGCAGAAAACATATAAAAATTGTTTTATGTAAAAAAAAAAAGTGATTTTTCAAAAAAATTTATTTAGAATCTTCTCATTCTCAGGTGACGGAGTATAAATCCTCTTACTCAGTAAAGAACTTAGATTTTTTTGGTTTGTTACCTAGTGAAAATTTTTTAAAATATGCACTGTACTATATACTAATATAAGTGCAAATAGGGTGGGGCTTGGAGGGGGATAAGCCCCCTGATGAGAATTCAGTCCCTCGGATTTATTATTGTATTAATACAATATATTTGTAAAGAAAAAAAATTCAAATATGACCTATATGTACGTAGTATATGTAAAAAAAAATATATATTTTTTGCTTATTTACAAAGGAGTATTTTGTAAATTTAGTCGGTAAATTATAAATTGGTTGGTAGAAAAAAGTTGATGACCTTTTTTGTAAATTGGAGGTACCAAAATTCTAAAGACGTCACTGGACAAAGCCTCAACTTATAATTTTTGGTTAAGAAATGGTAGGGCTGAAGCCGGCCCCTTCCGCATTGAAATTCCCTATTTGCGTGTATATGTACTATACTATACAAAACTATGTTGTATAATATACATTATATATATTATATAGCCTTTGGTAATGAACCAATTTGTTTTGAATAATATCCTGATAATATTTCAATCAAGCAGAAAAATGTATGATTTTCAAGTAATTTCATATTATTATATACACATATATGCGTAGGGATAAGCGTAGGTAGGAATGCTATATATATGCTCTAATGTTTGTCGCTTTTTGAAATAAGAATTCTTGTAAATCGTTATATAATTATTTGATTCTCAATATTTAAAATACCAACTTGGAATTTCGAATAGAAAATAAAAATATATAGACTGAAGTCCACGATACACGTGGATTTAATAATTTTGATTTATGTACATGTATAATATATATACCTACCCGGACGTGAAAATATATTGATAGTGGCACTTACCTACTACCTACTGACCTTCATTTACAGTTAACACTATTGGTCAATTTTTTTTTTTCATCACTTTCTCATTAAGTCATTCTATTTACAAAATTAGTCATGTATATTTAGTTACTTTTTTTTTTTTTTTACCAAAATTAAAAAGTATCTAAGTTTTAACTGAACTTCAAATAGTTAATAACTTAGGTACTACCTATAACATTAACCTATAAAAAGTGGTCACATGGTTTTCTTCTCTAAACGGTTTCATATCGGTTTAATTAAACGGAAAAATGTTTATGACTATACAATTTTAGACCTCACTAAAAAGTAAAACTCTATACTTTGTATTCGAGTATATATTATACGCAAATTGTTTCATTATAATTGGTAAAAAAAAGTACAAAAGGAAACTACTATAGACATAAAACTTACAAAATTAATTAAATATTTATATATTTATTTATTTTTAGAAATATTTTAAACATTTTATATAAAATTATATAATTATACGAATACAATAAACAGGGACAATTATGGAAATCGTTATTATATTATCACAAATTAATTTATTACATAATATTGGCTATCTTGCATTTACTCAAATTCTCCAAATAGCTAGAATATTAATAGAGCTCAGATTTTATAGCAAAATAAATAGTCAAGAATACATTTAAAAGATGAAAAAAAATTGCATTATCATAAAACTTAATAGTAAATAGTATACATTTATATTAAATACACTTAAACACTGGTGACTGTTGTCTGTTATACTATCAATTTAGATTAAAACATGAATTAACTTCTACGTAGGTATATTTAGTTAAACTATTTTGTTAAAAGTTAAAACTTAACCTATTGGGTGCCAACAAATTTTTATCTATAGAAAAAGTTTTTTCACATAGATCAATATTATGGACGTGTATTTAAAATATATCAATCGATATGTGTATTTATTATTTATTGAAATGTGCGTTTTGTTCATTTCTTATATTTTCCCCCTTATATTTTATATTTATTATGCTACCCCATTAGCTTCCACTAATTTTTACTTCCAAGACATTGGTTATATTTGTTGCTAAATTTTCAAGTCAGCCATTCAGGATAGTAATTCCTATACAAGTTCAATTGAGTATAATTCATTATGTACGTTATCTATACATGGTTACATTATCGATATATATGTATATAGAATATTCAAAATGATAAATGTTCGTAATTCTTTTCCCGAATTAAAAAAATTCGTTAAAATAAAACATAAAATACATATACGATAAAGCAATAAAAATCATTCATATGTGAGAAAAACAAAACAAAAGTTTACGTCATTAAAATCAAATTGAAGTAAATTGTATTTACATATTATGTATAAGAATTAGTGAAATTACCGTTCTATAGCCTTTTAGTATACGTAAAAAAGTATTTATTACAAAATCGAACCCCTAGACATTAATCATTATTATTAAATTAGACATTGACCTAAAAATGGGCTCCTTCTCCTTGAGAATGGGAGAAAAATATTATTAATTTTATCATATAGGTACCTAATTATTACATAGTTACTAAGAACATTATTGATTTGGTTCTAGGGATATTATTCGTTTAGTTTTATAATATTTCATTAAATTATTGTTTAAAATACGTTTGAAAACTGAGAATTAAGTACGCTCGAAGAGTGGGCTTTCCGAATTTGTTTATTTCTATTTTTTTACTTATAGGTTATACTTATAAATATTATATCAATGGCACAACTATGATTTATTTTCGATATGGGTTATCATAATTTTGGAGGGTGTTACAACCCTCCAAGTCCACCCCTGGCTGGTTGTTCCACTGCTTATTATAGTTATTTACTTAATATACAGGATTGAGGATATATTTCTAAAATGAATATCGAAAATTCTTACACATATTAAGTGAGGTGACACAATGACAAAGATTTAGACATTTTTTTCTACACTTAAAAACTAAGTTTTTAAATTATAATTCATAGTATTTCGAGATAAGTGTAAAAATTAATACACCATGATATTTCCTATAAAAGTCTCATACGAATCGATATGCCAAATCATTTTTTCTCATTTTCGTCCATTTATAACGTTTTGACGCTCAGTGTCACCTGATGTCGCCATGATGAAAAAAGTGATGTGTGACATATCGATGCGTATGAGAAATTCGCAGAAAATATTTAGTATAATTAATATATTGACGTTTAATATACCTAATTATTTAACACGGTTTTTAAATAAAACACTTGGATTTTTTTACATTTATTTTTAAAATATCATGATAATTAATAAAAAGAACTCCATAATATTTTCTGCAATTTTTTTATATAGATCGATATGTCACATCATGGCAACATCAGGCGACACTGAGCATCAAAACATATTGGAAAATGGGCGGAAATCAGGGAAAATAATGTGACATATCGATTCGTATGAGAATTTCGCAGGTTTTAAAGGGAGACCTTTTTTTTATTTTGAAAATATTCGTTGTTGTATCGTCCACACCAAGTATGTGAGTGAAGTTTCAGTATTAATTTTAGAAATACCCTGTATACTATTAACTATACTATATATGTGAACCCTTTAATATATTTAGGTATAGATATAGGTTGGCGATTGTATTTAAAACTGAGAACAACTATAAACATTTTCAAAATACACCACGTGACACGAATTGTACCTATATAGAGGTACCTACCCGCAGATTGGCCTTTGAAAAACGACGTTTGATACGTCACGTACTTGTAGTACAAATTACGTTACATTTTCAATACCTAATGTACGAATATATTTTATATTTTATTGTAATAGACACCTACAGCCCCTAAAATTGTGTGTAGTACGTCATACTTTGTGTAATTCATAAAGTTCAATGAGTAGTACGAAATTAGCAACTGTGTTAATAAAATTAGGCAATTCTACATTTTTATATATTATAATTGGGGCCCGGATGTTAATGCCCTATAAAATCTATACAAATGCCCTTAAAAAATGCAATTATGACCTAAAAAACACAAAAAAATGCCCTGAAAACCTACAAAAATGCAATTAAAAATTATTATTTAAAAACATAAAAAAAACCTTTAAACTTGTACTTAAGTTATATACCTATATATATTATATTAATATGACGTATTTTATATTTCTTATTTGCGGTTTTTCTTAAACTTTTTATCGTGTAAAGTACCTTTTTCAAACTAAAATGTATACACAAATGTAAAATAATTAAAAAAAAAAAATAAAATAATTACAGTAAACTCGTGATTTTCGATTTTTGATAAATAGTTTTAAAAAATGACCTAAAACTACGAAAAACGACACTAAGATGGCCAAAAAAAAAAAAAAAAAAAAATGCTAAAAAACGCCAATAAAAATTAGTTAATTAGATTTGTATATTATTGAATCGCATTTCGAGCTAGAAACGCATCACCTAAGACGTTGTAGAAAAGAAAAAAAAAAAAAATGCAAAACTCATTAACATCCGGGCCCTAATTATTAATGTCGATGATAAAAATAAAAAAAGTTCGTTTAAAGGAAAAATCAGAATATTTCAGGGGTGGCTGTACACCTATATATTATATATATAATTAGAATGATTAAAAAGTCTGGACGTGACCATTATTTGCACGCGGGTCTCTTTGCAGGCATTTCGCCGTCGGATGAAAATCGCCCGGACGTCGTCGAGTCACCGGCTTACATACGGCTGTACACAATAATATGATATTGTCATGATAATACGTAGTTTATTGATCGGGCGCCGTCGCAGTCCTCGCGCCGCGCACGACGTACAAAGTACAAAAGTATACCTGTTTCGCCGACGCGCGCGACGAACGCTGCAGCACAGTCGCACACACGCCGACGGCTTACCGAGCAGTGGGCACGTACACCGTTCGGCTCCGACCAAGCTTACACAAGTCCGCGCACCGACGCCGTCGTTCGGGGGCGTTTCACCGGCAGTACCGCGCCGACACAACACCCAGCCGACGAACACGTACATCGGATTAGTACTATACCGTACAATACCGTAACTATACCGTAACTATACCGTAACTATACCGTTATCATCATGTATCGACTCCAAGACGCGGCACGACCGGCGGCTGCGGTAGCCAAACACTTTGTCAACGTACCGCGTAAGTCGCGGACTATACGGCGTCCGAGCACGATTCCATAATATTATTTTACCGTGTATACCTAATATTATATAATGACCGGCGTTGCAGGGCACTGTGACGTGTAACGGACGTTACACGTCACCGCAAAACGTATCATACAGTTACTTTTTCGAGTAACGTTATTGTAACTTTGTTATTATTTACTTTTGTAGTAGTAGCCTGCGGTGGAGTAACTATAATATTATAGGTATAGGTATACCTACCTACGTTAGAGTTATCCGTAAGTGTTACGTACCGCGTTACGTATTTATCAAGAGAAAATACGATTCGTCCTAATAAATTCGTCTGAAATTGCCGATCACTGCGTAATGTAGATGCATTTCAACGATTGTTATTTGATTTTGACACGAGTCGGAGTAGGCATGATGTTGAATTTTACAATAATACCTTCGTTTTTACATTTTCAAAGTAACGTCATTGTAACTATAGTTACTTTTGAATTGAAAAAGTAATGTAACGCCATTACTTTTGTATTTAGGTAATGAAAAAGTAATCTAGTTACCTTTTAATTTTGTAACTAGTGACGTGACTTAGTTACTTTTTAAAAGTAACCTACCCAACACTGTTAATACTACTATCTATATATATATATAACTCTGCATAGACCGGATGGTGGGCAATGCGGAGCAATTTCCACCCCAAATATTTTATGAGGCAGAGACAAAGACGTATTATTTCCCCCGCCCTATGTTATATAAGTTCTGTAATTTCATATATACTTTATCATTTTCAACTATGTTTTATCACAAACCATGAATTATATATATATATTATATATAGGTACTGTACCTATACTTTACCTACTTATATATTATTATTGTATATTGAGTAAAATATGTACTCAAATTAATTTACAGGCTGTGTAAATTCGTCACTATATTTGTATGCAAAACAAGTTAGAATTGATTTTGATACTTACTAAGTGTATTTATAGTCTGTCCCTCCGCCCCAATAATTTTACTCCAAGTTTTCTACTTCAAAATCGATGGTTGTAAAATTTGCCAATTTATCTTTATTCGAAAAAAGGCGTTGTAACCTATTATTTTACCCTTATCACTAACAAAATCAAGCTGTAAATTGAAATTGAACAATATGGCAAAGTGTAGAATTTTTTTTTTTTTTTTTAATAATTTAAAGTAATAAATTTCGAAAAATTAAATACGATTTTTAAAATACATAAAAAAAAATAGAAAAATTAAATAAATTAAATTAAATAGTTAAAAATAGAAATAGATACGAGTATATTCTATTATATTTTATATTATATTCTTATTCAACGGTAATGCATGTGATCATGTCTATCATTTCAGTAAGTACCTAGTCTAAAAAAGTAACTACCTATTGAAGCTTTGAACATTGAACATTAAGCACATTATTGATTATTATTTAATATTATTAAATGTTGATAATTTCTTTGCATAATTTATTTTGTAATAATACAAATATAAATGTATATATAATTATATAACATATATTTTGATACACATATATGAAGTAGATACCTATATTGAACATTTTTTTTAAAAAATTTGGAAATTTATAGTTCACAGTTCAACATTGATGGTTAGTAAGGGTGGTCGACAGTAGTGCAACGATAAAGTTTACAATAAGTTCAACGAATTTTTTGAAAATAAATAAGAAACTGGGCACAGTTTATAACCATATTTTGAAGAAGATTGGGATGCAGTTTATTAGTGTTAGATATTATATATTACAGCTTTATTAACGTGTCCTGATTTCCAAATAGGAACATATTTTTATATATTTTGGTTTCTTATAATATTTTATAATATAATCTATATTTAGGACAACACTTTTAATATATTATATTATTATTTCATTTCATTCTGCAGCTTCTATCTATATAACGTCCGTTTATTTAAATATAGGTTATGTTAGACGCAACGATGACGGACGTCTGTGAATGCAATAAGTTGATTAGGTGGTATAGATAACTACTATTTAATATCAACATACAATATATAATACTTTCTCCAAACTTTCAAAATTGTTGTTATTTTAGTCTTATTTCTCATCAACACTTTCATTAGGTTAGCTTATATTTTCGTAGGTATATATATATATTTAAATTATTGTTATTAATATTATAATATAGGCGCAATACTGTAGGTATATCTGTATTATTATTAAACGTATTATGAGTATAGGTATATGTATATAATAATATATGTTTAAACTAAAAACTCGCCCACCACTTCCAAAATGTAATGATGAGTTCAATTATAGTTTCTAATGGGATACCAAATAGTAAAATCTTCAGAGTAATTAAATTCATTATACGCATAATTAAATAATACATATTATAGGTACCTATAGCCAGTACCTACTGTAATTTCATTATTTTTCAAAGGAGAAAAATTAAATGTGATTAGGTTAGCAAAATGTAGCGAAATAAAAACACATCAGCAAGTGCATCACAAAATGTAAAGAAAATTTTATATTTAATATATTAAAATAAAAATTTTAAATGTACTTATTTGCATAATATCAAAATGTATTATATTCAGCAAACATAAAGTATTGGATTCGATAAGGAGTCAAGTAGGAGTTTTAGCGTTTGTATGTTAACGATAGCAAATTAGTTGGTACTTTTGAGAGGTAATTTTTTTTTCAATATTTTTTTTAAGCTTGAAGAAAAACTAGTTTTTATACGGTGAATAATAATGCAGTGTATGCCAGAACGCAGTCGTGTGTAAATGCAAGGAAATTAACAAGATACTCATACTTATACGGTGTATCTACCTATTTTTTTTCGAGGTGGCGAGAGAAAAGTGGATTCAAATTTTTATTCAAAGCTAAAAATAATAATAAAATATATTATATTAATACAATTTGTCATAATGTATTTAAAGGGAAATAGAAATTAAAATTAAAAAATAAATATTTATAATATGTCATATTGCCATAGTAATATAAATATATATTATCCATTTGAATATAAGTTTCTACCCATAATAGTAATGTTTCCTTAATTATATATTGAGTAGATTTAAAGAAATCTTGTATACTATATTATATAGATGATATTTTATATTAATATCTGGTTGGTACTTTTGAGAGATCATTTTTTAATTCTTACAACTCCAAAAAAAAAATTACATTCCACTCAGAATCGTTTATTATCGAATACAATGATTTATCATCGCTTTCAAATCTAAAATGATAATAATAATACATTATCCTTTCCAAGAATGGAAGGGATGATGTACCAAATTTCTCCCCCCCCTATATCCTACCTGATGTTCGAAGTACTTGCCTAGCTTTTTTCTTTTATAGTTTAATTGTTCATTAATAAACAATTTATAATATTTGAATACAATATAGTTAAATGAAAAACATTTGAAACCCTTCCTCCTAATTTAGGATAGTACACAATGATTATAATTATGCTAAATTGTACTCAGTGATTAATGATTAATGACTATGTTTTAATCATTAACCATTACTTTACAATCTACGATAACGAATTCTACTAATTAGTTGATTAGGAGATCCAAGGTAGAGGGCTTGAAACAGTGTTCGAAGTGGGTCAAAATAAGTGGGAAGATTACATATGTCATTCATACTCAAAAATTGATATGAAATTAATATTGGGCATCTTTAAAATCCTCGTAAAAAGAAAAAATTATAATCAGTAAAATTTAGGAAATAAAAAAAGTTTTAAAGTAGGTAGGTTTTTAGTTTTAAAAAATATATATTATTTATTATAAATTAGGTACTCATTGATAATATAGTAAAACCTGTCTAACTTTATGCTTAATTAAAGAATATATAATAATATTCTAAATTAATATATTATTTTTTTAACTTTAAAGAATACCAATATTTATTACATATTAAAAGAAACATATAAGTAACAAAATAATACAGCCATATAGAATGTACCATATAGTCAGTAGGTAATAATGGATCTATGATTTTACCTAGGGAGGGTAGAGGTTTGAATTTATTTATTTTGTATATGTATATGTATTTGTATTAATTTATTTATTTTTTACTGTCCAATTTAGGATGTTATTTAGAGGTGTAATATATAAATAATAAAAAACCTCCATTATATACATGGAAATATTGAAAATTATTTCGTAATAAATTTTTTTATGAATTCAACGCATTAGGTATATAATATTTGGTATATTATAATATCTGTACAGTCTTAATTGGATGTTTGGCCTCCTCCTCCAACCCCGTAAATTCACTACCAACAATAGGATAATAACCTTTTAGTGAAAATTGTCTGATGAAATTTTAGTTGAAACCATTACCTACTGGAAATAGCTTTTTCTTTAGTTATTCTAGCATTCTAATTTTTATCCAAATACTATTTTACTTAACCTTATAATACATATATCAAGTATACATAAATGTATTGAATTTTAAAGCAATGATAAATCTGTTTTTCCTTTTTGATGTAACGATTCTGAGCGAAGCTCAGTGTTAGGTTATTTTCTAATTTATTGCAATTTTACATTATTCTCGATAATTTCAAAACTAGGTATTAAAAAAACTACCTAATAAGAATATCTAAAATTTACCTTTTTAAAATACTAACTAAAAAGTACATTTTTATACAAAAAATTCTATTTGACACGTAACTCAAAAATGTACACATGTATAAAAAAAAAACAAATCGAATTCCATAATTGTATATAAATTACTGAAAAGTGCTCAATAAGTTTTAATATTTTGATTTTTGATTACATCCAATAGTTTTATAGTAAATAATAAGTGTAAATTTTAAGTTTCTGACATTATTATTTTTCAATTTATAACAATTTACGGCTATTTTGAGTAATTTTCCTTTACGTTTAAAAAAATTATCGAGAAAATTAAAAAGTGACCTCATTAAAGTATCAACTAGAATCAATTTTCTATCAAAAAACTCTAAAACTCCTACTCGAGGCCTACAACTCGAAAAAGTTTTTAATATGTACAATAGAAAAACACATTATTTTAAAATCAATAGATTCTATTTGCTCCACTCAAAATGTAAAACGCATAATTGTAAGACCAATAAATTTCTTCCTACGCTTAGAATCTAAAAAAAAAATTGCAAATAATATACAATACTTATATTAGGTATAGTTTTAAAAGTATACATTTTTAAGGGTATGAATTTTTTTGGATAAAATAAGTGAGGAGATGAAAAATGTCAATACAAAAAGTCGGGGGATGGCATTTCCCCGTATTCCCCACTTCAAAATCTGATAGAGGATTATTACTTCCTTATTTTTTATTAACTATTGGTATTTAAGTTAGGCATACTTAATTTGATTAGGTATTAGATATATATATATATATATATATATATATAGGTCAAATCTCGTTTAGTTCTATAAGTTACAACCATAAATTAGATATAATTCATATAATTTAAATGATATATTTATTATATTATACTTTTTCAATATTTATATACCTAATTTACCTTTTTACCTATAAAATCACAATTTAATAACCCATGTATTTATTAAATTAATTTAAAAAGAGCCAATTCATTGCGCAACAAAATAACAAAATAAATTATAAGGAGTATATAAATTTAACGACGCAATTTTGTGGATTCAGTATAATTTAATTTAAACACATTTCATTGAATTTAAATAATAATTTTTTTAATTCTACTGCTTGTAATAATATATTATATATAGAATATTTTTTTAGTCCCCTCCCCCGATCAGTACCACTGGACTCTCAATCCTGTAAATATGCCATTGTCTATAGCCATTTTATCAATTATTTTCTTCCTGTACAATATTTATCATCTAATTTAACAAATTTTTTAGGATATACGTTATTAAAATTTAAATTTCATTATTTCAATATAAGTAATAGGTACTGTATATTATTATTATTATTATTATTATTATTATCATTTTATATTTCTACATATTTTTTACCTGCAATATTATAAATATTTGTGTTGTATAATATTATTATATTATAATTTATTAGGTAGGTACCTATATATTTAAAGCAATCACATGAAATGAAATGATAAAACAGTAGTTGGTATTCAAAATAAAAATCGGCTTGTTTCATATAGTTAATAGTTCATTTTATGGTAATATAGGTACACATGTATATATATATATATATATATATATATTGCAGTACTTTATTTACAATCATATTTATTAACTGATAAACAGTGTGACAATAGAGTATAGGTTTAGGCCTATTTAGGTAGCTATGTAAATATGTAATATATGCATATAGGAGGGTATATATTTATTTCGTACACACAATTATTTCATAAATATTATCACTGATTGAAATAATAACTACATACCTATATAGAACATAGTTATACAAACATATATTATACACACGTAATATATAGTTTGTTAAATAAGTATCTTATTAGTTTATACAAAGTATATAATAATATAATATAACATTATAATTTAAAAAAAATGTAAATACTGAATAACTTTAATAAAAATAATAATTGAAAATAAAATCTTATTTTTCATATGTAATGAATGATGATACAAATATTTATTATGAAGTATGATTATTGATTAATATAATATTATGGTAATTGATATCTACAATTTTTTGTAAATAAATAATGTGATAATGTAAGATATTATGTATACATTTAAAACGTCTGTTAAAAATAGATTAGTGATTGTAAAAATTAAACCGTTTTGAAGTATAAAATTTCGATTTTAAATTACAAAGTTTCAGCATGATGTATAATGTCTAGTATTTCATTCAATTCGATTTATGAAATTAGTTTAGAAATAGCGTTTTGTTTAATATTACCACCATTTTGTAAGATCATATTATAAAACAATGAAGATCAGTTTAATTTACAAATAAATATGTATGTAATCTGTTTATAGTTAAGTCAAAATATAAATATGTGCCATGCAGTAGATATCTATATACCTACTATTAATATCACTGCAGGAGTTTATAAAATAGTAGACATTTATATATTTATTGATATTGAAATGATGTAGCCATAACTTATTTTTGTGATATATAAATATCATGTACAGAAAATGACTGAAATGAGAAATATTCAGTGGCATATTTTCAACTTTTTTCTGGGGAGGGGGGAGGGGGTCTAAAAATATTGAAAACCAATAATTTATATAACTTTTATATATATTATATTATACTGTTTTTGGGAGTAAAATCGCTTAGTAAACAGCAAAAAAAATGAGATGGTAGGGGGGTGGGTGGGAGTTGCGAGTTCCGTCCACTATTTTGTTAATAATACTTATTCAAATCAAAAATATTTCACTTGAATTTTAATTTTTAGAAAATGTTAGTATTAAACGTATTCGACTGATATTTTTAGAAAATGTTAGAATTTAGCATGTACAAAATGAGTGGCAAAATTATTTTTTTAACATTATATTTTTTCTATTCATATGTTTTTCTTAATTTTCTAAAGTAAAATAAAATAATCTGTACAGTAAATGGTGTATTTATAAATTATTTTAAGGTATTTATTTGAAAATTAAGAATATTTTAAGTTTAATATTAGGTATATATTTGAATACTACAAAAAAAGCCGACTATATGATTGATAATTATAAATTAAAATATTAAAACATTAAAATAAACCTTTTTATGTAAATATAATTGATGTAATGTGACGTAATTAAAAAATTTTAAAAATCAAAACACTTTTAACCCCACCAGTGATTATTTTTTTTACCGACAGTCCTAAGTCTGTTAAAGTGAAAAGGACAATGTTACATAGTTAAATTTTTAGTTAGATAGATAGTTATATCTATTATTTAGTTATATATATTACCTATTTAAGGTACTGAATGCCATTCGGAATAACCCATTTTAAATTCCGCATGCAAATTGAACAGACCCATTTTTTAAACGCTACGTACAATTCGAATGTTTTTTTATTTTTGGCGTGCAATTTGGATGTTCTGCTAAGAACCACAGCCTAATAATAATAGTATAGTGTATCGAATTTTGATTACCTACTTATCAAAAACCTCTAACCATATTTACAAAATTATTGTAAATGGTAAATACATTTATTGGAAACTTTATTTCAAAAAATGTTTAATACAAAAAAAGAATATATATATATATACATATTTTAATCATTTAAAATATTTTTTTTATATTTTAAACGTATTTATTTTCAACCTTGAGTAAAATACATGCTCTGTGAAATTTTCAAGTGTTTAGAACCAATATTTTTGGATTTATGAAGAAATATCCATTAGTTTAAACAGTATTTTTTCGTCATTATTCGTTATTTTTTACCAACTATTCGATAGTTTTTTCTTATGTGTTTTTCAAAAATCATTTCTTTAGTCATTATATTAGTTTTAGGGCATTTTTAATATTTTTTTTTCAAGTCATCACACTTTATTTCCAGTTATTACTTTTTTTAAATTCTATCTACAAAATTATTATTAAATATATAATATATTAAATTAATATTATTATTCATTAAAAGTATTTAAGTTTTTAAAATCAATATTTATTGGTTGTGGCGGGGTTTAATACCTCTGCTCCCCTCATAATACGTCACTGATAATATGTATATATCCGTTATTGAATTCTATTATTACACTTATTATATGTAGTTAAATTTAAACATATTGAAACATCTTTGGGATTGTATTTTTAAAATGTTAAATTTAGGTATGTCAATTTAAAATGCAATAATATTATAAAGTATTGTGTACTTTTATAATGGTGTATTGAGCTTTCTAAAATCATATTAACTGTAAAGTGACATTGGATTAGTAGATCTAAATTATTACATTATGTTTACATTATACATTATTATCTTATCGATTTAAGCTCAGCTTTAAATAATTCTTCGTTTTCTCCCTCGCCTTCTGTCCCAAAATATTATGAACATATAGACTAAGGTTAAACAGTTTATGAAAATACAGTAGATATTTCCAAAGTATTTGGAATATTATACAAAATGTATTCCAAATATCTTTAGAAATGTTGAATACCTACTTATATAATATATATTATACAGGTACACTAGATTTCAATAACGAAAATATTAAATAGTAATTATATGACTATTTAAGAGGATGACAGTGCAAATAATTTTCAATAAAAAACTCATGTTAGAATTTCCCATTTTTAATGACTTACAAATATCTTAGAAGTATGAAACGAAAAACAAATTATAGATAACAACATTATCTTGTGCTCTACGTAGCTTTTTTCGATATTTAAATTTTTTTAAGAATTATATTTATTTAAAAATATCAAAAACGTTAGTTTTTCAATAACTCATAAAACGTGTTTAAATGCACATATTACTAAACGGCTACATAGGCCAATAGAAAATATTGTTCTTTATCATTTATTTTTTTCTCATATTTCTACGAGGTTTTTATGTTGTTATAAATGAGAAATGCAAAAGTATAATATTTCCAATACAATTTTATAAATTCATATAAATCAACATTAATAAAAAATTAAATAGTAATGGGACCTATTATTATTAATTTTTAAAATGTGTATAAACATTTTTCAATTGTTAGATTTTCATTTTTCTTATAATTTTCTAAAAATTGCCTATATATAGAACCTCTTAAAAATGGCCACACTGAAATCCTCTTAATCGAATTAAACAGTCACCAATGTCTGAGGGATTCTAATTATTTTAGATTCTGAGCAAATACTAAAATATTTTTTATATAAAACACTTTTTTAAAAAGTATTCAAAACACTATAAGCATTAAATACTTTAAAAAACAGCATTTAAAATGCATTCGGAATACTATACCCAATTCTGTGAATAAATTGTGTTTTAAATTATTTATTAATATATACATTATATTTTTACACCATTGAAAACTTTTATAATGATAATAATATTTAACAAAGTATAGGTAATAATATTTTTAATAACTTGATTCCAAAGTACATTTATTCTTATAACTTATAATCATAAAATTATATTATACGTACTATACAGATGAGCAAAATACTTAAACGAAAAATATGTCGCAAACACTTGCATTACCTATATAATCATTCAAGTATTGTTCGTTATTAAATTATGTAAAAAAAAGTATTTTTAACGTTTTAAACGATTTTTGCTCCATTAATATGTTATTCAAAATTCAAATCCTATTTCCCTATTAGGTACATATTTTGTAAAGATACATCTCATTGTCTCAGAGTAATAACAATAATATGATAGTGGTTATCATTTTTTTTTAAACAATATGTATTTATTTATTTTTCTTTAGTAAGAGCGGCATCTTCACTGTGCCCCGGAGAATACACTGCCCCGGTGGTCGAAACATCGGTGCCCGGACCTAAATCAAAAAAACTACTCGCCGAGCTTTCAGAATTTCAGGTGAGGAAATTTGCCATAAACTACAATGATGAAAAAACCCTAGACGCCACAGAGCAGCCGCCGAAAACGGCAACACTCCAATCGGTTAAATTATTAAAAATCATAACTTCATCACTTGTGAAATATTATTAAAAAGTTAATTAATTATTTTTAACTTAATTATATTATTTGATTTTATAATTATCATACATAATTTTTATCACATAATATAAATAAAATATACAAAATGATATTAATATATTATTTTATTTTATTCAAATATTTTTTGTTTAAATGTAGGTATGTTATTATTTTGATAATAATTGATCAAATAGATTTTATCAAAACATTCATTTTTAAAACGAAAAAAAAATGAAAATCGCATTGTAATTATTATAGAATATAATACTATAATGTTTTTGGCGCCCGCTTTTTGTCTAGCGTTTCGTACATCGCTGATCGTAATCATTAGTACATGATTGATATTCAATATAATAGTGATAATAATTATAGTCAGCCTTTTGTTTCATATTCAACTTACGACAGGATGTAGTGTATAGTAATTCAATATAAATTGTATAAATTAAACGCTAACAATAAGGGGATAAAATAATATATATATGATACATAATATATATATATATATACATATATACGAGCAAGGCCATATCTGAGGAGAGGGGGGGAGTTCATGGGGTCTGGACCTCCTTCAAAATTTTTTCAACATTTGATACTGGTTGTGGTTTTAAGCATCAATATCAATATTTTTAATCATAACACATTAAAAAAACAAATACTTACCTACGTATATTGTGATTTAAATGCAACAGTAAAACTTGTCAAAACAATCATATTATAGGTATGTAAAATAATGGATATAGCCATATAGGTATATAGATAAAATATTTATTCCAAGATATTGGATATAAAAATTGAAAAATGTAAAAATATTAGATCATAAGTTAATTTCTTGATAAATTCAAGTCTGCTTTCAAAATTCATAAATCCGATAAATACCTATAATACGATGGACAAAACATAAATTCAATATATAGGTACTAAAATTGTAAATGATATTTTAGACTCCTTCCGAAAATAAAATCTAAATACGGCCTTGTATACGAGTACATACCTATATTATAATATATACATACAATGTACGTGTACCTATGTGTATAGTATACACTGTATATATTATATTATTAAATATATGTTGATAATTTGTTTATGTGCACAGTTTTATTATTTTTAAATAAAAGATAATTTTATTATAAATTGAAACATAGTATATTTATTTTGACGATTGAAATTAAAACTGTAACAAATTATGATACATCATGAAGAATTCCGTTTGTAAAATACTATTTAAAAATAGGCATAGGTGTAATGATTGAACAAGTGTTCTAGTCGAAAAATTTTTCACAGATAAAAATAAACATCATAGGAAATCTAAGAGATAGCACCAAGACTCCTAGCCCGGGTAGAAATTGTACTTTAAAATTTGGTGTTCGGACCGTGTCTGTGGACTAGTGATGTCAAAATGGTGTTTTGGTGTCGAATAGTGTCTAAATGGTGTCCGGATAGAAATTGTGTTTTAGAATTTGACACCATTAGACGTAATTTGGTCCAACTTCACAAACCTGAGTATAACAATATAATATAATATCTGTGTGGTTTTCTTGTGAATTATAATTTTTCAAGCATTTGTGATAATATAGGTAATACTAAAATAAATGATTACTCCTTACAATTAAGATGTATTATACGTATAGGTCTGGACCAACTAGAAATGTATTAATAGGTACTAAAATCACTAATTAAGCCAGTACACACACACAGTTAATATAAACGTCTTATAATAGGTAATATATTTGTTTCATATAAATAGTGAAATGTGATTGAAAATTAAATATTAAATTTATTAAATATGCCTACTAATAAATACATTTATTTGGTACCAATTAAAATTTCATAATTGATACTTGCCTATACTTACTTAAATTTAAAATGTATTAATTATTTGTTCTTGATTTTAAAAACACATTTTATTTTTATTGACAATTCAACGTTGAATAAGTATGATTTAGATAAAAATATTATATAAACATCTTATATGTACGATGTACCTATATATAAGTATATTATGTATAAATTACTGCCACCTCATCACGTTTTTCATTATTATTATTTTTAACAGAATGTGAAAATATTTAAAATATTTTGCGGACTTTATGTCCATATATAATACAAGTAAGTAAAATAATATATAGGTACAAAAAAAAAAAGCACACAATGAAATATATATGCACATAAATATTACCACAGGGCTATTATTATTTATTGTAATAATATATTACATTAATATACCATGAATGTTCGTACTCAATTTCAACTTTGAGTAGGTACCCCAGTAGGTAAGACTTGTATGCATAGGATTACTATCAGTCGCTGGTTCGACTCGTCGCCCATCAACAATTTTTGCGACTTTTTTTTTCATTTGGACCATACAACAATT
The DNA here is from genome assembly GCA_025469235.1 of Pemphigus obesinymphae. NCBI lineage: Eukaryota > Metazoa > Arthropoda > Insecta > Hemiptera > Aphididae > Pemphigus > Pemphigus obesinymphae. Next base: position 11,105 of record JAIPRL010005317.1, on the reverse strand, counting down.
AGGACACCATTTAAACACCGGTGTCGAAATAAAGGACTTTATGTGGATGTTTTGTATTCAAAAGTTGGTGTTGGACTGTTGTCTGGCACTGGTCCTGGACCAAATAAATCGCAAAGAGACCCTAGCACAATACACAAAATTTCTACCCGGGCGGAGAGTGTACAGAATTTCCTTTCGGGACAGTAGGAAAACTTGATTGAGTCCCAATAGAGACGTTCTATATATGGAATGTTCGTCCCAAGGAATCCTATTCGAAAACCACCGGGAATGTAATGGGAACCAATTAAATTATAAAAATTATAAAATTTAAAATAAAGTCAGTCCCACGAATGAGGGGGCTTCCCGATTTATCACATGACGTTTGATTGTCCCTCTCTTATGACAGAAGATGATTGAAAATTCGTAATAAATTGCCAACTTCTGAACTGGAGATCGAACTGCTTTTGATTACCCTTGTGTTCGAATCACACACGCTTCAAGCACATCATAAGTCCATGAATAACTCTTATTTATTTTCTGTAAATTTTGCAACAAATCTTGATTCCGGTGGTTAGATTCGAACCTCCAACCATCATTTGCTTAACAATTTTTATACTTACGCATAAATGATCGATTAATGGTTTAAGATTACAGGCACAACTAAGTAGGGGGACATTTTTTAAATCTCCGCAACGCATTTAATAACAGCCAGAACGAGATCGGACCGGTGGAAAAGTGTATTAAATACTAAGTTATAGGACGTACTAAAAGTCACTTTTTTAATTAGTCCAAAACCGAATTTTGGATTTCTCATAACTCAAGGGAAAGTGGACCTAGCTAAGTAACCTTACTGTTTTGAATACCCCCTTTTTGGTTAAACATCTATTCATAGGTACCCATTGGATGGCAATTGGAGGGATATAGAAAAAACCCAGAAGAATGACTTTTATTATAATATACTGGAGTGAATAACATACTTTGAAATCAGTCCGAGTCCGATCTGGCTGTTAATAAATTTGCAGTTGCAATACAATAATTTGCCCTTCTTCGCCATGCTCATATCATTGTATATTATTCCATGGGTATTTCTGCATACCTTCAATTCCACAAGACCTTCATCGCAGGCAATATAGCGATGGAATATTTTACTAACTGTAGAGTCCTCAGAGGGAATCCTGAATGGAATACTTCTAGGATTGTATAAGGATTCCTGCTTAGTCTGAGGATTCCCGGTGCTACTAAAGCCGGATCCCTCGCTTTACTCAGAATTTAAACATTGAATGTTATTATGAATTATGATTCATAACATTCGATAATTTATGAATAATATTATAAAATATTCGTTTTAACATGATTTTTCAAGAATATAGGACATTTACTAATCATGTTAGAAGAGCACCAGAGCCCAAAAGTAAAAGTTACTTATATGTATTTATTTTTGTGGATACATTTTTTTCAGCAAGCCGGTTCGGTTCAGCTGTTCGCCGACTATAATAAATCCCTGGGCAACTACTTGGTCGATGTCGACGGTAATATTTTGTTGGACGTATACACGCAAATATCATCAATGCCGTTAGGTTACAACCACCCGGACATGTTAAAAGTGTTGGACAGTGACGAAAACAAAGTGAGTATACTTACATTATAATTTTTAGATGACAAAAATAATCTTCGATGGCCGGTCAAAATAACTCTGCTTACAAGAATATATGTTTGCCAAAAATAATAAAAGTATAGGTAATAAAATTACAGGAAGTTAGTGTAAATGACAAGACTATAAAATGTAAAAGAAAAAGTTTTTTTTTTTTAAATTACTGAAAACTCAATATTTAACAGGTATAAATAATAAATCATAATTTTGAATAATTAAAATATGATAGTATCTATATACCTATAGGTACTCGTATAAATTAAATTTTATCATACTACCTAATAATTTTAAGATTACCTACGTACCTACTTAAGTTAAGTAAATATCGCATCTGGCGTTATATACATCTTAATTTTTAAAATTTTTATATTGTTTGTTGTATAGAGAACCATTGTCAACCGTCCAGCGCTGGGTGTATTTCCAGGTGCCGACTGGCCAGAAAAATTGCGCAAAACGTTGATGAGTGTAAGTCTGCCAGATTTTCCTCGATCGAATGGATGTATTTTAAAGATTATACGACTACTAAAACAATTAAATATATATGTGTATATATTTATTTTAAATATTTTCCAATTGTATAAATACACCGACTTTAAAGCGCGGGATGCTCTATGATATTATATTAGAACTTCGTGATTATTATACTTGTGAGTTGTAATTATATGTATATTCACGGCTCGTACATAAATAGATAATTATAATTTATATTATCTATAAAATTGGATAGTGTTTAAAAAAATATATATGTATATATTATAAAAATAAGTTAAAGCATATATTTTATTATAAAAATTATATTATATGTAGGTATGATAAAATAATATTCAGAATTATAATGAAAATTTCTATTATTTTGGATATTTATTATAAATTCCGGGTATTTACCAATCACTAAACACAAATATTTTGATACAACGATCGCATTCGGTTTTACACAAAGGTGGGCAATAATTAATCACTCATTTTTAAGTTGTTTAACTACAAATACCTACGAGTAGGTATATAATTATTATAAAGTACAAAATTAAATTTATAGATAATAAATTAAAGAAACTTCTAAGTTCCTACCTATAGTATTGCTTGTTTTTTAATATAATTTAATCGATACTAATTAATGTGATAATAGTTAACTGTAACTTAATTCAATGTAATTACAATTCAGTAGCTTATACAGTTTTGGTTTGACTAACACCGTAGCTTATTAATATAATATATTATATAAAATCAAATAGTGCCCCTTCAATAGTACTGAAAATCTAAAAAAAAAACTATCTTCCAACTTAAATCAATGTGACTGCAGACTAACGAGGAAAACGAAAAATTTTCCTTCCATCACAATTTTAGATATAACCACAGAATAAAAGAAACAGAATGGTCACTGATAAGAATTTACACAGGCAGCATAGGACGGCGGCTAAATCAGTTGTCAAGTTTTCGGATGCGATTTTATCATTGTTTATACTGAGTTTATACCACAAAACAATAGGCTTATACCCATGACAAAATAGATAGATATGTCAGCAATAATACGAATTTTAGTCTCATATGCGCATCCCCACTTTTTCCCATATATTAGGTTCTCCGCTTTTCATTAAATTCTGTGACGATAGCTTGGAAATGTATGTTTGATATATGTAACCAATGAGGGTGGAGAATTTAATACACGGTAAAAAGTGGGAATACTGAGCTACCAATGATAATTAAAATAGAACAGTACTGATAGTGTCTATTATGATATAAGCAATGATAACATCGCATCCGAAATCACGACGATTGATTTTGTGATATCGGCTTAGTGTCTACCCCCTGATTTAATTATGACCTGATGACCTTCCAGATCTCCAGGGCTCTATTCGGGACTGGAGTGGGAACTAAATCCAGGCCAGGAGATTGTTTTTATTCAGGTCATCTACCACACATTTACAATACAATAAAAATAAATAAATGTTATAATGTTATTTGTACTAACATGTTTTTTAAAACAGCATAATTCTTAAATTCTATAAGTCCTTTATGGTTTGAAAAAAATGTTCAACACCATGCTATCAGGTCATAATATGATTCAGACCATCTGGAAAACTCTCATTTTCCAGAACGTTCACTCTGCCCCTAGTTCTATTAATATTACTGTAGAGGCCAGAAGGTTAGGTCATAAATAGGTTATGATTTAGATATGTTATCTGATAACGACAGTATCTTTTTTAATATATATTCTACCCTAAAGTGTTCCTTAAGTGATTTCATAATATATAATATCAAGTTAATGTCATAAGATCGTGCGTTTTCAGGTAGCACCCAAAGGCTTGGATGCGCTCACGACCATGATGTGCGGGTCATGTTCCAACGAAAATGCATACAAGAATATGTTCATGAAATACCAGCGGGACAAGCGTGGATGGACTGCTCCCTACACGGACTTGGAGAAGGAATCATGTATGATCAACATGCCACCGGGTGCACCAAAGCTATCCATACTGTCGTTTAAGGGTTCATTCCACGGCCGGACTTTGGGCGTGTTATCTACTACGCATTCCAAGTACGTCCATAAGTTGGATGTTCCAGCGTTTGACTGGCCAATAGCCAGATTCCCAGAGTATAAATATCCGTTGCACGAGAACCTTAAGGAAAACGAACAAGAGGACGAACGTTGTTTGGCCGAAGTGAGTACACAAATAACCATTTCATAATCTATAACCTATAACCTAATCCATGGCCATATATATTATCTAAAACTAATATGTAAATGATACCTATAATTTTGTATTCATATTTGACCATACTATGTTATCCACAGGTAGAGGAACTAATCGAAAAATGGGAGAAGAAAGGCAACCCCGTGGCCGGAATCGTCGTAGAACCCATACAATCCGAAGGTGGAGATAATCATGCATCGCCGTATTTCTTCCAGAAATTACAGAAAATAGCTAAAAAAGTGGGTATAATGTTTACTATACAATAGGCATGCACAATATTATATGTAGATTATGATGCAGTGTAGATGACTCACATTGGAAAAGTCAGTGTTATGTTATCATTTAAAATGTAAAAGCAATAATGACAAATTATCGTATTTGGATCAGTTTCTCCGCCTCCATTGCGTGCTATTATTTTTTCCCTCGATTTTTAATGAAATATTTGAAACATTCTACTCGAAAAGATGATCACATAATAAACTCCGAAGAATACAAATAAAAATACCATTGTTTGCTTGTACATAAACTTATATAACATTTGGTCTATTTATACAGTACAATGCAGGCTATCTGATCGACGAGGTGCAGACTGGCGGTGGACCCACCGGCAAGATGTGGTGCCATGAACATTTTGACCTGGAATCACCACCAGACATTGTAACGTTCAGTAAAAAAATGCAGACCGGTGGTTACTATTCGAAGACCGAATTTTTGTAATAATCATATCACACTCCTTAAAACCATATAAATGATATGAAACCATATGCACTCTCTAAAATATAAATAATTCGTCTTCCAGCTTAAATCAGTGTGACCGGGGAAGAAAACAAAAATCTTCCCCCCCCTCCCCGGTGATATTATCGTAAATGGTTATTATATAGCATGGTTTTGGGTTTTCGGTATTTATTTTTATTTATTAACAATATATATATATAATAATAGTTATATACACAAAGCAGAGGAGACCAACAAAGATATTTATAAAGCATCCGTTAATTTAAAAATATCTATACAATCATTTCAATGCCATAATATGGTCACGATGTTTTGAGTTGTTCCAATCAAAAAACGTTGTTTGAAACCCCACGATCTACATTAAAATGCACCATCTGGTTTCATATTGTATACTATCTATAATAGTTTACAGTTAAACCTATTGACTTGATTGTTTTTCATGTCATAGACCCGACATTCCGTACCGTGTATTTAATACTTGGATGGGAGATCCGACTAAAATCGTGTTGCTCGACGCCGTCCTAAAAGTGATTAAGAGAGAAAATCTATTGTCGTTAGTCGAAAAGTCTGGAGACGTACTTATGTCTGGACTCAGAGATTTGGAAGCTGAGTTTCCAGCACTGATCAACTCTACCAGAGGTCGTGGCACATTCATAACGTTTGACGCAGCCGACGCTAAACTTCGAGACGATATCGTTAAGAGACTCTTAACTAAAGGTTAGTATGTAGTATAAATAGACAATTTTATCCTGGAAATTTTTGATCTAGGGACATTTTAGTCATCGGAGGACATTTTTTTTATCCTGGTGCAAATATATTGATCCACGGTGGACCATTTAGACCATGGCTATAAATACTATATGGTTCCACAATGACCTATACCAAGCTACACGCAAAAAATATAAAAAGCTATAAGAAAAATGACCAGTAATTATTCTTATCAAATTAGTCAAAAACTTGAGGACTGTTAACGTTCCCAAATGTGTAATTATTAATTATTTTAGAAAATTATACTTAACTCATAGGGAATTACTAGCCAACTGCTAGATGTTACTGAAGTTCAAAAGGTTTTTGTAACTTTTTGATAAGAACATTTACTAGTCACTTAATCATAACTCGTGGCCTAACCATTGTATCTACAACTGTGATACAGCTTATACTCCCCTACACGGTGCGTAGAACCATATATAGAAATATTAAAATATGTATACTTTTGAGAAATTATGATTTTTCGCTTATCTACTTCCTAGGTTATTAGAAAATCTTATTATTTAAAACAATATTAGCTACATTTTACTAATCAGTAAAAAAATAATTCAAGTAAATTATTATTATTTTATCTCCGGGTAATTTTCCCATGAAATAACAGTCCTCTTTAAATAAGGTCATTCAGACAACAGAGCGTATTTAATTACATTTTTTTAATCATTTAAAATTTAATCACGATATTGTAGAACCAGCGTATTCTTATTATAACGATTTATCTTTTGTATTTGTATTTACGATATTATCTAAACACCTACAATAAAATACTTTGTTAAATAGTAAAAACACAAGCATGAATCAATAAGACAATTTAATACCTATACTTATCTACATAATATTATTTATTTATTAATTATATACGAATTTTTTGACGAATATACACATTTTTTTTTTAGTGAAACGTCCATGTGATTAAATATAGAAAATTAAATATTATAATTTATATGAAAATAACTAAAAATGTATGAAATTATATAGATACTTATATAATTATACTAGGGTTGCCATTTGTCCCGGTTTAGCCGGGACACTACTGGTTTTGAGCACTGTGTCCCGTTATTTGATAAAGATTAGCTAAAATTGAAAATTTATTGATAATAAAATATGAATACCAATTTTTCGATTTTATCAGTATAAATAGTGCAGTGATTACTATGTATAAAACTATAGTTTAACGATGGACTAATTAAAGCTTAAAAGTACAAAACTTGAAACTTTAATGAATATATAATATATATATATATAAATATTTATTAAATAACATTATTTTTCTAAACTTGAAAAAATACATGTATGATAAATTAAAAAAAAAATCATATTAAATATCAAATATTTATAGGTATGTAAATAGGTAATTACAGTTATTCGTAGAATCATTACATTTGACTAAAAAATTGTGATTCAAATTTTAATTAAAATATCTACTTGGAAGTAGCTAGGTAGTAGCTCCTTTTTTTAGTAAATAAATAAGTTGTATGTCATTTAAATATAATATAATTGTTATATTGTTAGATAAATATATATTATAATTTATACCTACATTTATTATGATATGGTTTTTCATTCATAACAGCTGTGTCCCGGATTTTAAATTAAAATAAATGGCAACCCTAAATTATACCTATATAATTGCATACATATTTAGTATTGTAGTATTTGATTTTTGTATTTAATTACATGTGCGTTTCGTTAAAATAAAATGTTTATACTCATCAAAATTTGTATTATAATGTATTCAGTTTTGGTCTAACATGTACAGTGTACAAATGTACATAGTGTACTCATAAAGGATTATGCAGAATTGTTTTCTAAGAGCCACTATTTTTTTTTCTGAAATATCTCAGAACTTTATTTTCTTAAAAATCAGTCAAATTTTAGTTAAAATCTGTTCATCCAAAAAGTAACATTATTTTTATTGAAAACCTTATTCATTTTAGATTCTGACAATGATGTTTATTTTTATTTATTTATTTATTTTTTTCTGGAAACAACTTTTTGATCAGAATACATATTCCAATTGGTATATAAGGCCCCATTTTTCAGTAGAAAATTGATCAAAATGGTACTTTTAAAATCCCATTTTTCAATATTTTCGATAACTATTTAAGGAAAAACTACTGAAAATAACGTAAAAACAATCAAATATTTTAAAAATGCAAGATTTCCATCCAAATCGACTTTTTTTTTCTTTATAATTCCAAAAATAAAGATTCTTAAATCTTGAAATGTGCACCAAATATGTAATTAAGTTTTATATATTGACGGAACCACGTAGATACCATAATTCCATAGCCGCCAAATGGTCAAAAAGAGCAATCCTTGATTTTTATATTATAAAATTGAAATTGAATATTTTAAATAATATTTTTTATGAGAAATATTTAACGTTCATACATACCATATGCCAAACGCGCTAGTAGCCAACCTAGCTACCGCTATGATAATATTACATATACTCGTGTCGTAGATTAAAGAATAATTTATAATATAAAAACAGCAGAGTACGATTTTTAATATTTAATTACTTAATTATTCCAGTAAGATGTGTATTTTAAATTTTAATCATGAGTACCATATTAGATTTTTTTATATATATACATCATATCTAATGATGATCACATTAAAGAATCAACGACGAGTTATTCTCATAAATTATATTATTTATAAAATTATATAGTTGTTAATCAGAATTTAAGATGTAAACTAATTCATGAACTAGTTCAAAATAATTTAATTGAAAAGACTATTGAGTTCAGGAACTAGTTCATTTTTTTAATAAGCTTGTTTTGTTCAAGTTTGTTAGTAAATTAATGTAATTCATGACGAAGTTCATTTTTCAAAAATTTAGTAATTATTTCAATAATTTTTATAAATTTTAATTTAAAAAATGAATTATTATCATTGACTTCATTTAATTTAAATGATTATATATTATTATTAAATAAAGTTAAACAATTTGTAAAAATTGTATGGGAAAAATTATTATTATAATAATATAAAAATAATTGTAATACTATAATAATATTGAACTTTTTAAACAAAATGAAATACTTCAAAAAAGTTCGTTGAAAATGTGAACTAAACTCAACAAAAGTTGATATTCAAACAGAAATGTTCACTGCGTTCATGCATTTTGAACTTATTTCATTTGAACTAATTCATTCTATGGTCTGATTTTATTAAACATGTTTGAAAATAAGTATTTAAATTTCAAATACTTGAGTATTACAAATATATGATAAATACAGGTTTTAATATTTAGTATAGGTACCATCAAATATTACATATAAGGACAATTTCCACCTCTAAACTAATTTCATAACTTTTCGAATATTATGATTTGTGGTTACACTGTTACAAATTTGATTTAAATGTTAATTGTTTATACCTACCTACTCTTATTGTGGAAAATAGACCTTATTTTATAGCCTATAGGAACTATTTGGTAATTACTTTTTTATTTAAGCACCTATTAAAAAAATATTTGTCCCAACTTATATGTGTCGATTAATAATATATTGATGCACATTTTAATCTATTGAAACACTTTGTAAACAAAATAAAGATTTGAATAATTTATTGTACAACCAAAAAATAGTAAGCATGATTCTTTTTGGAATTTTATTACACTAAATCAATCTTGAGCCTAGATCACAGTCAAATATATTTTATCAAATATTTGGCATTTGTCAAACACCAAGTATTTGGGAAAAATCCGAGAATTTAATTGTGGTTGGGAGGGGGGTATTTGTTATGATTATCTATTGGCACTACCGAAAAAAATCCCATGCGATTAACGGTTATTATTACATTTTCAGAAGGTTTTTGCAATTTTGAGATTTTTATAGACATACCTATGTCTATTGTAATATATATAATATTATAATATAACATATTTAATTTTAATACATTTTTATGTGAAACCTACTATAATATTAAAATGATTGTCGATTTTTTTTTTTATTCACGTAGGAGTCCAATCTGGAGGATGTGGAGTAAATGGTATCAGAATGCGACCAGCGTTGATCTTCCAACCTCATCACGCTCACATGTTCATCGACAAACTTCGTCAAGTGTTAGCTGAAACAAAATAATAATTTCTCAACGTCAAATTGATTTTTTGAATGATAATTATACAAACTACTTACATGGTTAATGTCTTCCAATGTTAACAAATACTTTCCAAAAATGATTTTGTAAACAAGTCTTCCAGAATATTTTAATAATATAATAATAATAATTTTAAATCGTTTGTATAAAATATTGATATTAGTTATATAACAATGAATAGTAGTATTTTATTATACACCGTTATTATATTTTAGTCACCATATATATATATATGGGGACAAAGTGTATTATTACATAATACGAGTAGGTATCTATATATTCTATACATAATATATTAATTTAAATATATTGTTATTATAATACGCCTTATAAGATAAACGAATAACTACTTCAAAACTTTTTATGTTACGATAGATAATAATTGCCTATGTTTTATTTTTAAAATGAATGCATATAATATTGTCTTCTTGCATTTGTGTTACTTCGATCAATTTTTATATGATTAAACTAATATTATATATGAAATACAAATAATAATAAAAATAGATAATAATACTAATTAATATGAAGTGTGTATTGTATGTTTTATCGAAGAAAAATTATAATCCAAACAGAAATCTCGCAGAAAAAAATTAAAATGGTATAAACAGTAGTATATACAGAAGAAAGATTATTGAACAATATTATTATCTGTATTAAGTATTAACATTGATTATGTATTAGTATTACCACGTATTACTATAGATTGGCCACCCGTAATAAAATTATATGCGTGTCGAGTGGCGGATACTTCCTTTAAGGGGCTTCGACACCGGCCGTTTTTAAGGAGTTCAGTATAGATATATATTTAAGTAATTTTAGGAAAAATAAAAATCTAACAATTTAAAAATATATATGTAAGTTTTAAAATTAATCTAAAAATATCCTCATACCCATACTACTTTTCATTGCTATGTAATCACGGTATATTCTAATAAACATGCTCACGCATTTCCATAATTGTAGGTTTCTGGATAAGTTTAGACAAAAAACATATCTTGGAAAAATTAACGATGAGTTGTTAAACTGTATTTCTACCAGATAAATTTAAAATTAAATCAATATAAAGATTTTTATGGTGGTTTCAAATTAATGAAAAAAATCATTATTTAATTGTTTGTCATTTATTTAAAAAAAATTATTTAAAAAAATCATCTGGTAAAAACATAGAA
>JAIPRL010005316.1:0-32887 GCA_025469235.1 Pemphigus obesinymphae | reverse complement strand
TGATAAAATCTAATATTGATAACGTTTGTTTACCGATTTTGCCTACATTGCATATGGCGGCTGGCTTCAACTAATTTTAAGGTGATTATGGCAAAGACGGCTATCTAGTATTATTATATATCTATGTCCCTCGCTATTTTTTCGTATTTGGTTTTTGGTGATATTATGATATGTAAACAAAATAAGTAGTTTTTCTGCTTTCATAAGTCAAATTTTCAAATTAAAATGATATAAAATAATATGTTAAGGCGCGTCCACACCAAGGAAACGTTGTCGCATACATGTGTTGCCGACATTGTCGCCGACAAAATTTCGAAAATGTTTCTAATAATTTTGTTTCCGACTTTGTTGTATACATTGTCGCCGACAAAATTCTGTTTCCCGACTAGTGGCGGTAAACATCAAAAGATGTACCTATCCGACATTGTCGGAAACAATGTATCTGCACGTCCAGACCTGTGCAACTTTGTCGCCGATAAATTATTTGAAGCCCCTTATTGGGAACTCGGCAGAAAGCCAGTCGTGTTGTGTCGTCGTGTCTGTAAATCAGTCGTGTATTTAATTTGTTTTAATTTATTTATTTGTTTTACGTGAATATTAATAATACTATAAATTATTTTATTAATTTTATTAATTTAGACAATAATAATAGATTTTAACATACCTTAATTCTCCATCAAGCCCAATGTCATCTCGTTGAAAATCCACCATCATATCAGTACCGCTATATATTTTTTTTGCCTTTAAACTTGGACGAACCCAAAATCTCCTCTTTTTAGGTTTTAGGAACTATATTGGGCACTTATGTATCTCGAATTGTAATTAAATAACTGTAGTTTGAAATATTGAATTAACGTTTATTGTACCGTCAAATTATACAAAATATTGGACGTGATCTAGAGTTACAAGGTTTGTATACTTGTATTTTATTTTCGTACGGGATTCCCAGAGCCCCACGTCCGAGAGGGACGTTCCCTATTAACCCTGCACAAATATGCGGGTTTTCCAAGCCTAACATCCAGATCAGGGACGTCTTTGGTGTGGTCACTGGAACCGCGGGGATTGCGGGTAGGAAATGAATCGGCGGTCACTTAACAAGACGTGTCTAAGGACAGAGAGCCGAATGGAATCAATCAAAATGGCGGATTTTATCACATTATAGTATAGTGATATGCATTATCAGTTTACAATTTACAGTTAACGTGAGATTACCATGGTATAGTACACGGTCTTACAGTATTAGGTCTGACAACTCGTCAAAAAAAGTATGCCTTTATTGACCCCCGGGACCGGTACCAGGTCAAAACAACGTGCTTTATGATATACACACACACACGATAAATTGTCCATATAATACTCCTAGGAAATAGACCGACTCGTAAATGATCTCGTAACGTCAGTTAAATGAGAAAAGTATACGCTCTGCGATGTTGTCGTTCATTCGGATTTCTCTCTCGAAACTTCTTGATTATTTTTTTGACGACATTGATCGACATTTGATCCACTAGCAGATGTTTGAGGTAAAAACGTATAATCTAAAGGTAAAAAACACACTATTATTATACATAGTAATTATGTAATATTTCAAATTACAGCCATCATTACGATCAATAGCCGATTTTAAAAGCTGCACTCTCACCTAAACTATAATAAATAATATGGTAGGTTAATAAGGTATATAGTATATACGTATTGTATGAGAAAAGTTATTTAAATTATTGGTGAATTAATATTCCTTACTAGATCTGTAACCTGTATATTATTGGTAAATGGAATTTCACCGAATGGAATATTATCTGGATATATTTGTGTTGACGTTGAAGGATTTCGGACTTCACGTCGTTTTGTTGTCCATCGTACATAATAATAATGGTAAAACATTAAATAGAATATAATTTAAGAAAATTATTTTTACCATAAGATCCATACAGTTTATTGATTTTTAATATGTTCCACAATATTGTTGTGGTACAGCATTAGTTATTTGAATGGTTTATAATTGTTTGCGCCAATATGTCTTATGTTTTACGTACATTCTAATTACAAAATATCGGCTGTGCCAATGCGTAAATCTATTCAAAAATTTCGAGTTAAGTATTCAATATTCATATCAATTTTTCAATTAAAATTAATTTTAATACGCGATAAACCGGCCGGCGATTAATTACCCCGTCCATTCCTATCACTTAATTGTTTTCCGTTGTCTTTTATTATTATTATTGTATCATACCCATATTATCAATGTTTTATTTTTAGTGTATCTGTGTATTATATTATGTAAATTGATTTTGTTCATTAAATACACACACTGTTGTAATTGAAGGGTTCAAAATAAAAACAGCACTTGTCCAAAAATCTAATTTTTCAGGAACGTAAAAAAACTGTCCGTCTTCTATTATTGACTATTATTGACCAATGGATTGTATTGGAATTCGATATTCAAACAGTAAGGAATTACATTAAAAAAGTTTTGTTGATATTGTTCAATCCACAAGAATAATATGAGCCTCAAAAGTCGGGGTTAGGTCTGGACAAGTGCTGTTTATCACTGGAAACTGAATGGTGAGGATTTGATCATGGGGGAAAAAAAAAAAAACATTGTATTGCTGAAAAATTTTTTTATTTTATAATGTTCTAAAAACTAGATATGTTCTTAAACATATAAAACAAGTATAGTTTTTTTTTTGGAAACTTTTCTGGACTAGCGTTGTTTTTGTAGACCCTGCAGCGTATATTTCCACGCGTTTTAAAGGCGACATGACGTATCATTCAGCAGTGAAGCGATTTCGTGGTGTTGTGGGCACCATTGAACACCACAAAAATATACCGTTAACTCATTTTTTCGATTTTTGGACAACGCGTACCTACTGTTTCTTCGCATTAAAATATCGTCGTTTGTTTTTCGTTCTCTTCGTAAATACAAATAGCAGGTAACCGACTTTCTTGGTATAATTTAAGCACTATATTTTATGAGTACTCTTCACAAATGTGAAAAATAAAAAGTCAATCGTAAATATCCCGGACGAGTTATTTATTCACAATAATTCGTCATCTGTTCATTGTTTACCCTTCTTGACCCTCCTGGATATTGAACCATCATTTGGTGGGCAGTCTGGCAATCTGGCGATTCAGCGCGTTTGGTGTACCCAACACCTTCTAATCGCCCGAGATCGGGATTGGTGCCAGAATCCGGATTAACGTGAGACCTACATCGGCCGTCCAGGTCGTCCAATTGTATTGTTCCCCGGATCCTGGTACCACATCGATTAGTCACCGACCAACAGTTAAGCGTAGTTTAAGTACCTACTTAAACTGTTCATGCGTAACAATTAAATTGATTTTCCTCAGTCCTTATATTTATTTTATTTCTTCTTCTCATTTCATTATTCTCAGTCCTTACATTTGTCGCTTCCTCTCATTTTGTTTGTGCCTTGATCATCGTCTTTGCACGTCACGCGACCGCACGTTGTGACACGTAAATAGAGTTGCCCACCCTCGCAAACTAAGGAGTAAATTACGTTCGGTTGCCTGATCAACGAAATTTCAGGAAAAATGTCATTGTTTTTTTTTTTTAACATAGTTGTTGAAATGCGTATACGCAGTTAAAATTACATTATTTTTGTGATTTGAGTTTGTAATGATTTATAATAATATGCATTACAAATTACAATTTTATCATTAAAAAACTTAACACAAATCAATTTGTAAGTATCTAAATAATGATAGATATAAGTATATAACCACAGATAAAATAACAAATATTTAAATATTATTATCATTTTATAATAATGTGTTGTACCACGATTGTAAAGAACAGGTCAATCATCGGGAAGATAATACGGGATCAGGTTTGGTTGCGCATTTTGCACGATTTGTGTAGACCTAGTAGCGCTTACCTAGTGGTCATAAATCGAACTAGACGTTCTGTGATTATAAATGGCGCGGTTGAAAAATTGATATGAATATTGAATACTTAACTCGAAAATGTTGAATAGATTTACGCATTGACAATTTATATTTTATATAAAACATATAGTCGAAGAATGCCCGTTAGTGAAGTTTCCAGGAGGTATTGAGGAAATCCACAGAGCCAGCGTGGAGGCCATCGAATGGATGGAAAACTTAGACGTGCGGCTGTGACCAAGGAAGTGTCAATCAAAACAATGAAACCAAGAGTTACCAAATTTTTATTACCAAACTTAATTTTTTACTGTTACTTTAATTTTAATTTTATATTTTTTGTTGCCGGAGCCATATGCTAATATAATACACACCAATTGTATAAAATGTATCTACATGCGGCTACATAGTATATTTTCGGGAATAGAAACATGAAAATTGAAATGTATGTGTACCAATTGACTGTTACGACGTGCGATAAGGAAAATAGGTATGAATAAAAATTAATATATAATAAGTAGTTATATAAAGTATTAAATTGTATTTCATTTTTGATTTTTCTTTATTTATAATTTTAATATAAATAAATTGTAATTATTTTATTATATTTATATAATACATATACTTTTTGAGTTATTGGTTTTAATAAAATATCTTAAAAATACAAGGAAATTTTTTTTTATCTAGATAAAAATGAGTTTATCTTTTATCTTTATCTAGATATATTTTTAGTTATCTAATTCCAATACTGAATATATAATATAATAATAACAATAAACAATGTATCAAATAATGCGAATTTTTCGATTTTAAAATATACATATTAAACACTGTGTATTCATTAATAGTAATTTTATTGTTCAGTTTATTATATAATTTAATAATTCATTATATATTTTAATAATAATTAATCTCGTTTTACATATCTATCTAACATACTTAGTAAAACGTAGGTACTAATATATTATATACTATATAGGGTTTGGAAGTTGATTTATTTACTTGTTGTTTTTTTTTATTTATTACTTAGTAAGTTATGAATTAATTTTACGAAATTACATAGGTATATATTTATTAATATTAAACGTTTTAAGGTCATATTATATTTTTGTATATTTATCGATTTTTTAGTGCATATTTAATAATTATAAATAAATAATTACAAAACTAAATAAAAAATAAAAATATATTATGTTTTATTATGTAAAAATAAAAAATAAAATTGTTCTTGAAATTAAACTCAATATAGTTTTTTGTATAGCCGTATCAACTATTAAGAGGAAACCCCGAAAAATAATCCATAAAAACATAATTTCGTACAATCGTACTTCAAGTAAATATATATATATATATATATTATTATTGATATAAATATATATTATATACTTATATATTATATTATATAAAATTGCAGATATATATTTTTTATATCAATAAATAGCTGACATTTATTACATTTTGACTGAAATTTTGTTTGAGGTTAATATTGTATTTTTTATAAGCAATTTAAAATTGTAAAATTTTGAATTTTTCTAGAATCAATCATTACGCACAGATTAAGAATACTTTAAAAAAATCCGTTATCAAAAGTTAGAAAAAGTTCTCTTATTTTGTTTGATGCCAATATTAATGATCTATGATCATTCTGAAAGCCATAAAACTTAAAGTACTGAATGTTACTAATATACGGGAATATTTTTAAAATATATTAAAATATTTTTAAATTGTTGAATTTTAATTTTTTTTAAAATGTCATACAAATTTTCCATAGAAAACCCGTTTAAATCAGGTGTGTAGCATCCCTCTTAACATCAATAATTTTCAATGTAGATATATCACACAATTTCAGGACTAAAAAAAATTCAAGTTCTTTTAAGCACTAAATATTACATCCATATTTTTTGCATTTTTAAAACATAGGTACAATTTAGAGCTTTACATTGTATAAATCCTTTTTTTTTTATATTGAGTTTTCAACAAACCATATTTACCGTAAATAAAATAATTATTATAGTGCCTACACCTGCTTGATAAAAACTGCATGTTTTATAATAAATTTGTACCTTACGTTCATTATGGTATGATTTTTTTAATAATTATTCAGTTTATCTATATAATACCTATACCCAGAACAATATAATAAAACCGATCATTAATTACAAGTGATAACAAAAATGCATAGACTTAGTTATAATTTTTTGTGCATTTTAGAAACCGTGGAAGCTATAATCGAAAATATAATTATGTGTGTAGATTGTGAACTATTAATAAAATCGTAATTAATGTAGCTCGAAAGCATTAAACCCGTGTTTACGAGTATTTAACACCATTTATAAATATAATTTCACAAGTCAGTGGGTTGTGGGTTAAGTACTTAAAAGCCAAAAGTATAAATAAAATTCACGTTGTGTAACATTTTAAAATATTAATTTATATTTATAATTTATACCTGCTATAGTCATTAATAAATACAACGAGGAGCGTACAGTAATCTGAGGAGATAATCCAAGAAAAAGCAAACGCGATTTTTATTACATATTATTTTTATTTATTATTATTAAAAATAAGAGAGCACAATTTTATCATAATAGAATTTTTATTTTTGTATTCTATAGGTGTAGGAAAATTAATTATAGTAGTAAAAAGTAATTAGGTAGACCATTGGCTTATTCTATGTCATTTAATTTCCATTTTCCCAAATAAATAATCCGATTTTAATTTTTTTTTTTTTGTGTTCAACAATTTATTAAAGAAAACAGTATAATGTATACAATATACTAAATATAATAGAAAAATAACATATTGTATTAAATATTGAATTATTTAATAGAATTTAAAACACAATTGAATGGGTATCCGGAAGAAGAATAAACATGTGATCAATGAATAAAATTATAATAAAAACCACAAATTCCCGAAATTACCTTCAAATCTGAGGACGATAAATTATTTGCTAAATGTGTTAGTAGTTTTATAACGATGTTTATCATTTATTTTTATTTTTCTGTAAACATCTTTTCGACCAGAAGATTTGATCCGATCGCTACACGTGACCCCTATTAGTTCCCGATAAATATTGAAACAAGAAGGTTTACTTTAAGGAGGTCATTTTTTTTTTTTTTTTATTAATAGTGGGTTTTACAAAAATTAATTTACAAAATGTGCACAATAATAAGAGTCGTATATATTTTTTCTTCGTAGAATGTAGGTATGTAGATTGTTTATTGTGTGCGTAATATAGTTTTTATTTTTTATTTTGTAATAGGATACTTTTGAAGGATTTCATACGGAACAATCGCTGTTTGTTGGAAAACCATATATTATACTTTTTAAAAATATATAATAAATTAGTTCTCGACGGAAATTGCTTGCATTTTTTTCTAATATCACGATCGTAACAGAATGCCCATAGACAATGCACATAAATAACATAGTACGTATTATATATATTATACCAGATACCTACATTTGGAATTAAGAGTTAAAGATCAGCAGCATCTGGTATCAATATATTGTAAAGACTAAAGATGTATATGTAAAAATACAATTGTTTCGAATATCATAGTATATATAAATATTGTTGTGAGAATCGCATATAGCTGTATAAATCAAATTGATTTATCGGTTGAATGGTATAATGTTGCACGAGGGAGATAATTTTTTTTTTTTTTTGTATAACATACTCGGACGACTTCCTTTTGCAGTAAACTATATACAATGCAAGTTGTAAAGCCGCTACTATATAATTGAACCAGTAATAAATAATCGATTGTTTATGTACGATAATATTATATTTGAAATTATTTTTAAAAGAAAACAATATATCTATACACGTACTATTGTATTCGTGTGAAATATGATATGATGCTACATTTTACACCGAGTGGGAGGCAATGCATCCTATTTGTGTATTTTTCCGGTAATATAACATCAGTCGTACCTAGAACGCTTTAAGAAAAATATGAAGTTTAAGAGTTTTTTTTTTTTTAAAGGGCACTTAAGTGGTATACAAATATTTGGTCATAACATTTTATTCAATATAAGAGATTAGAAAATGTTTACAAGCGACTTTTCATTATTTTTGCGAAATGGCCTTTAAAGGAGCTTAGTATAGGCAATAACACAAACACTTGGGTAAATGATCAATGGTCATGCTCTCACAATATGTACCACGTACAAGTTAGGTACCGATGCATTGATGTGAGCATAAACAGGTTCCATGTTTTGAGCAAAATATACCGATCTTTTGTTTATCACTATTTCACTTGTAATCAGTACAATATTGACATAAACACGGATTCTAAAAATAGATTTGAATTTGTCATTGTATCTAAAAGAAACAAATCGTAACACTTTTTTAATTTTAACCGGTCAAAAATATCTCCTAACCACAATTTGTTCTTGGGTGCCTATTTTTTTTCCCTAAACACTTATTTAATTTATAGTTTTTTTATAGAACGAATTATTATTTATTATGTACAGTACATACATAATACATATGATTAATGATATTAACATTAATAATAATTTATAGTGCTCGATCGGTATATATAGAATAGTTGAAACATTTTTTATTTCTGAACTTTAGTTTTATTAACAGTTAGGTAATTATTTTTCTTTTAGTAGGCGAGATTCAAAAATATCAGCGAGTCATATCTATCTAATCCTATTCTGCTGGCCTCATCATTATCTTATAAAGTTTATTATCTTTTAAAATAATTAGTATACTTTTATCGTACAAAATACACTCCACACTTCCTCGCGTATCTTATTAAATCCACCATACCTAAATTCCAACTCAGTTTGATCTATTCTCTCAGAAATTTCTTATTTAATAATTCTTTAAAATATTCAATCCATTAATTTATCACTTCCTTGTCCTTTTTAACACTCTCCTATTTTTTTGTTTATATTCTCTACTAAGTTACACATTCCAGTCTCATTCAGATTTTTTGTAAATACTTTTTCATTCTCATCAGTTTATTTCCATCACCTCTTATCCTCTTATCTTATATTTTTATCTATATATTTTTGTTTATAAAATTTTTTTTCTACAAAAAATCTCCATAACTATATACTTATGTTGTGTTGTCTTCATACTCTCACCTTTAGCCCTTACATTAATTTGAACTTCCTCTCCTCCACATAATATAATATATAATGTATAATACATATAACTAAAATTAATCTTGAAATTTTGTTTTTATGATAAATTAATGATACAATTAAATATAAAATGTAATCTTCAACAGGTATAGTTCATAATTTTAGATTAGATACAGCAATAACGTTTAACCATCTCATAATTTTGAGTTTTAATATATAATATGTGAATTTGACTTTGAATTATATTCTATTAATATATATACATATATATATTATATTATAATATATTATACAATTATATATTCTAAATTACTTTTTATTTAATATGTGGTTTGTTAAATTATCTATATGTTTATAATTTTTATAATATTTTAATTTTATAAATATTTTAATATTTAATTAGATAACTGAGAATGGGTGTAGCAGAGATGAGAATGTTAAGGTCGATGAGTGAAGTAACTACAGAGGATAAAATAAGGATGAGTTTATAAGAGGTAGTATAGAAATAGCTTTGATAATTGACAAAATGAGGGAGAATAGATTAAGATGGCTTGGACATGTATTAATGTGGGAAGATAATGAGGCAGTAAGATTAGTAAAGGAAATATATGTTGATAGAAAGAAGGGAGGAGGAAGACCGAAAATGAGATGGAGGATGTGATGGCGAGTGATATGAGGACGGTGGAGTTAAATGAAAAAGATACGGGAGATAGAGTTAAGTGGAAGTGGTGAAGTGGAGGACTAGGGTGGCGGAACCTAAATAGTTGGGAGAGAAGACGAAGGCGAAGAAGAACTTATATTTATAAAACGTTTTTTTATCATTTATGATTATTATATACTAAACTATACTAAATAGTATATGGAATCAAATAGACTCGATTATTTTGATTCATAAAGATAATTATTATTACTGATGTGTATAAAATCATCTATAAATTGTGGATAAATTAATGGAACCATCTGTTGGTTATTTTAAATTGAATCGTAATAGAAGAAAAAAAAATTATTTTGGCATATCATATTTATCACTGATATAATATATTATATTATATGTATGTGCCAGTATTAAATATGGAAATATATGTATGTATGTATGTATCAAGTAAATAAATATATACAACTATATATTATATATTTGGAGACTATAAGAGGTTCAAATATTACACATACACATCTGCGAATGCTAAAATATTAATATAAAACGCAGTTAATTCGGTATTTATCTAATATTGTCGGTATTAAAAAAAAACCATTTTGTACGCCAACAACACTAGCGATATCATTAGATTTTATAAATAAAACATACATTTTATGTTATTTACATTAGCTGAAATGCGTTGGATTTAAAAACAAATGTCGATCATCTCCTGACTCGAATTTAATATATACTATAATATATTGTTGTTTTTACGTTTATCTGACGAGCGGAAGGAACTTCATATTTTTCATTTTCAAACACACTTTTCACCATAAATTTTATCGACTATAGTCAGTCATTTTTAAGTGCATACAGACTGTAACCAAATCGACCTAAATACGAGTATATATATAAATTTAATATTTTTAAATAAGCGAAATGTTAGGAAAAATTGTACCTTACTAAATGGAAACGAAATGAAAAATTGAACTTGCACACCATAATCACAATAATAATATATGATGTCCCTCATACGTCTAGTTTGATCAGTAAAGAGATGAAAGCCGATGCGGGGGTATACAGCTAAATTCGGTACTTATTAGTTTATAACCAATATGACCATAAGTTAAGATAAGTTAGTATCCTTGATTAATAATTGCAATCCACAAAATGCAGTCAACTTACGTCTAGAGCTTAATTTCAATTGGAATTTAAAATGCGAGTTATATACCTAATTAAATGCCTAGGTATTGACTTTAGAATTCCATGTCATTTGTACCCACGCACGATATAAAAGCAAACATGATAAAGCTTGAGATAAAAATAGAACAGCGGGTTGTAACTAGCTGAACAAAGAACAACATTTTCAGAAGATTCTAATGAAGACTTTGTTAAACATATATACAACCTATTTATAGCTCTTGATATTAAAATCGATTTTTTTAACTACCTACCAAAGTCTCTTGTAAAAGTACCTATAGTTGGGAGAACGAAAACTGGCTGCTGGCAAATGTGTTAGCAACTATTTTTTTTCTGATAAGGGGGCGGGGGTTCTCAAACAAGGACTTACTTAAGATGCGAGTCACACGGTCTGTGTACAACGTCTGGCCAGCTACGCTTTTGTATACGTCTTTGGTATTTCCATTTTAGGTTCATTCTGGGTACAAATGGAACCTTTTGGCTATTGTAATTTTATTTTAGGAGGGTTGTGGAACGTTATCATGATTTTGGCATGTATCACTAAAAACTATTTTACGTTACCCTAATGAAAATAAAGTGCCAGGGGCATTCGCATCAGCGGCCACTTTTCATTCTCTCGGCTATAATATCAACTATCTTAAAGGAAATGAAAATATAAACAACTTTAAAGTGGCCAATGACATAGCTGATAAGGGTATGAATTACATCAATCAATGGAACTTTTAACATCGATCAATAAAAAAAGTATGAGATCAAAATACGTACGTAGGTATAATATTTTAGAGTCCGAAAATTCGACTACTTACCTATATAATTTTTTGTGTTTACAGGGGCGGTTCCAAGGAGGGGCCCTAGGGGGAGCTCCCCCCCAACCCCGTAGTTTTCTAAAAAAAATGTATATTATAAGTATATATTGTATTTTAATACAAGTATTAGCAACTCTACCAGTAGATAAGCGTTGTCTCTGCCGAAAAGAGTTTCTCTACACATAGGAGATTTAAAACCTGGCTTTGTTCAAGAATGACTGAAGATAGACTATCAGTATTATGTCTTATTAATGTATATTATAAAAAGAATCTTTTAGATCAAATAGATCATATTATTAATATTTTTGCCAAAACTAAAAATAGACGGTTCGAATTTGTGTTGTAAAAATTGTTGTTTTTTTTGTTATAAAGTTTTCTGAACATTATGACTTAGCCCCCTCCCCCCACAACCAAGTCTCTGGACCTGCCCCTGTGTGATTATAATTTGTTTTCTATGACGTAATATATCTAAATAGATAATTTGATGTATGTGCATATTAATTATTGTAATATATTCAAAAAATCATATTTTTTAAAAGTATACATACAGACTATGCTTAATATTATGTAAAATTTGCTCATTATATTATGTACCACGCAAACATATCTTTGCTTAGTTTTGTATACATGGTTTAAGATATATTTATATACCATGGTTATATACAAACAATAATCTATAAAGATTAAAGGTCTGCCGTTGCTATCTTACTTTAACTTTTCTCTAGACTCTATAATTCTTCATTATGACAGTGATAAAGTTCCGAAATTGGCTAGTTTGACCAACTTGTATTTGGTCAACTTGTTGTATAAAGTATAAGCAATTCATTTAAATTGTACCTATGTTTGTGTCTTTTTTTCTATTGTGTAGTTATTATTCAAAAAAAAAATGTAAACATAATTATAAATAATATTTCCGCACAGGATATTTTACCGGGGGCCTTACATGTAGATCACGTTGTATTATTGTTAATACATCAGCGGGAGGGAGGGCGATAAGTAGATTGACCCTTGACCTTTTTTTTTAAAAAATCTTTATTGGTTGCATTATTTTAATATATATGACTATAGTAGTATAGTCTATAACAGGGATGGGCCACATCCGGCCCGTCGTCCCTTTTATCCGGCCCGGGACTGTCTTTAGACATTTTTATCATCAAAAATTTTACTAGGTATAATTTACTTCAAATATAGTAAAAGTGGCTATGTAAATTGTATCTTAGAGACATTTTCAATAATAAAACATATATTAAACTTAGATATTAGTTCTCATCATAGACATAAAATATATATCAATGAATTTGTTTCATATAATAATAAAAAATACAAATTTATATCTGTCCCACAATCATATTAAGTTTCAAAATTTGGCCCTTTAGTTACTTTGAGTTGCCCATCCCGGGTCTATAATAAATTATTCCAAATAAACAATTATGATTCCAATGTTTTGTTTAAACCACTAGCATTGAGGTGAATAACAAATAGTTGCTATTTACCTCTATAGTTTGTATTGATTTTTGATATTTAAAGAAATGAAAAATCTCGATTTCACCAAATCGTATTTTTGTCGTTTTTTCATGTTTTTTTGGTAGTTTTTTCTTACGCATTAAAAAACCATTGAAAAAATCGAAAAATGATCTCTTTAAAGTACCTACTAAATGCAATTTGCTACCTGAAACAGCATCAGCTTGTAAAGATTGGAGCACTCCTTCTGGTAGACAATTTTTTATCGGAGAAAAAGAAAATAAACATCATTGTAGAACCGCTAGCTCCCCTCGCTATGCTCAGAATCTAAAATAATGGCCAAAAACAACGGGGATATAAGATGTCTAAACTTATATCAATTAGAAACTTAAGAGTAAGGTATATGAAATGTATGAAACATAAATTAAAAACCTTTTTTTCTGCCCCCCCCTCTTTCAGCGTTTATCAAGAACCGCCACTGTAATACACGATAGGATTATTAATAACATTTTATGTGTTAATTCTTTATTTTTATTCCATACCTATTTACCAATATAATAATATTATATGTTTTCTCCCAAACTAAAAACTGAGCGTTTTAATTGTGAATTAGAAAAAAAAAATTTTCGATTTGTGGTAACATTATTCATTAATGCATTTTGAAATTTCACAAAATGTAGGTGCCGACATATTTACAAATAATGAAAATATGAACGGATAAATTATGGTTTTCTGGTAAACATCCGGCCAGGTCTTAATGGTGTTTTCACAGCGTGAACTGGCAGATTTTTACCACAAACGCGAAGAACGGATGTAAACTTTCGATGAAACATGTCAAATATCCACATCAAAATGGACTTACCTAGCTATATAATCTGAAAATAAACTTAAATCGGAATTTTCGTATATTAAGTCTTCGTTAACGTTATGGTAAAACAAAATTTAACTAGTACTGGTAAATATCATATTATATTTTATAAAAATTGTTGTGTACTTTGTAAATATAATATCTTTCAAATAAAAGGGTTTGTGTGATTGGTACCCACGTATAATTTTTGAAATTCAATATTTTAATGTTTGCAACTCTGCAGATAGAGTATTAAATCCTTTTGTTCGCGTATAGACAAGCATTATGTTATATTATATTATATAGCATATATAGGTATTGAATTTTAGTTATTACATACATTTAAGTACCGAGCGTATTTGCTCCGGAAGTAAGTTATAGTGAATTAATTTCTGTAATTTGACCTAGTTCTCGGATCAAATATCAACATTTTTTTAAATATAACTTTATGTTATATATAAAAAAAATAACAGATTTAAAAATGGAGACAAGAAGACAATCTATATTTTGCTCAACTGACATATTTTAAAGAACTACTGTTAAACTTGGGCTGTTGCAGGTAAACTGGATATTAATTATTATTCGGAATGTGTTTACGATTTTCGATATATAAATATTTTATTACGTAATATATTTGTATGTGAAAATTTTAATAAACAATTTTTAATATATTTTTAATATTTTATTAATTTTTAATTTCACAAAAAAATTGGTTTATAATTATATTTTTTCCACCAACAATACAGCAATATGTAATAACTAATAATATTATTCAAAACCTCTTTAAAATTTACTGCCCCCAAAAACGTGATGCCCAGGGTAATTTCAACCCCTTCCCCTCCCTAGCCCTCTAAATATGTCACTGAGCATATTAAGAGGACGCCATTCACCAGACTATTAATTATTACCACTGTAAATTATAAATTAATGACATATTTTCATTATCATTGTATGTAGGTATGGGCAATTTTTACAAAAAAAATATTTTAATGTTTAGAGTACCTACTGAATTTAAAAGTAATGTAATGCTACATTTTATTATTGTATATTCCCGATATTTATTCAAAAACGAGTTAATAAAAATAAAAATAAAAGTAATTTTATTGATGATTAATGATTTTTGAGTTATAGCTGATTAGTAAATCAATCGAGGGCCACATTTTCGAGATAACTTTATCGGAATCTTACGATAACTACTTTAACTATAATATTATATCATTAAATACAATATATACAAAATAGCATAATATCTATTTTTACTTACTTTTACTTTTTTACTTTTTACTTTATTATAAATAGTTTTACATTTTTGCTAATATTTTCGAACGTTGACAAATTCATTGCTAAAAGGTTTTCTATTATCTATCTTGCAAATGCCTACGTATAATAGATATTATATAATACATAATTACATATTATGTGTCAATGTATTGAGATCTGAGGACACAATAGTAGCATGATTATCATTGTAAAATTATTAATTAATTGGCTTATATTTATAATATTTTTCATTACAAAGTACAACAAGAATATTATTTATCAACATTATTTATATAGTTATACAACTATTTCTATAGCATTCAATTTAAAAAGCCCACATTAATATAACTTCATCATTATAATATTATAGTAATAATATATATTATTATGACAGTATAATAGGTACGTTTATTCAATATTGTTTAAATTTTATTATATAATATGTTTATTCCCACATATTTAACTCGAAAATTAATAAATTGTCGTCTTTTCAAGGTGAAGTTCAACTTTCTAGTACCTATGTACCTACACCATATTTTACAGTATTTGTTAGACAATATTATTATAAATTAAATGATTTATACAAAATGTATGTAAATAAATATGAAATCAGTTGACGTGTGATTCAACAACGATTAACAGATTCATACTTATGTATCTTATCATAAGAAACATTTTCAAACTGAAACGGCTCTCAGGCGATCATTAATATTAACAATATAAACCAGGAAGTCAAAACGGTCCGAAAAACCGGATAAATTGATACCAATTTCAAACTCGAAATCACAATGCCGAAAAAATTCAAAACCGTTTTTAAATCTGTCACCGCAAAACCAAAATACTTCATTCCGTTTTGACAACCACCTTCTTGATATAAAATGTTTACAGTATTTTTATTTATTTTGACAGAATAACTATTTCACAATCAGTATACTGTACACAACTGATTGATTGTTAGTTTTTTTTCCATTCTACAACAGCATAGTTTTAATTTCGGTTCGATTATTGGTAATCTACCACTTTTAATAGGTACTATTTAATGTTAGTTTGCAAAAATTCAAAAATTTTAGAAATTTTCAAAAATAAATTATCTTGCAATTCTTACCACGTCGTCTGTTTTCGTCCATAGAACATCCATTTTGAACGGGTTTTTCTAAATCCGTTAAAAATAACAACTCTTCAAACTATCATAAGATGACGGTTGATATACATCGTACTAGCACTACTTCTTTTCGAGTCGTTGATATTTGTAACTTCTATTCGAAGTTACTTTTTAACGTATTATTATTATCTTTTATTTTACATCTTCTGCTGTAGCATCACTATATTCACTATACGTATATACGTTTATCATGTACGATATTTTTAAAAAATATTTTTAGAATAACCTACAATTCAGATAATTATTATTTGCATTTCGAAAATAAAATCCCGCTAAATGACCTGATTTCGAAATATTCGCGGCTAGTATTTTGACTTCCGTCGTTCATCTCTGCGAAATTAATACTGAAAAACTGTTGTAGAACCAAACCTAACAATCAATAAACAAATACTAGTGACTTGATATCCGATTTTTCTCAATCAACGGTATCGTTTTTCCATATAGACAGTGCATAAGAATAAGATACTCACAATCAATAATACTGTGGGTGTTTGAAATACCTATATACTGTCAATAATATCGATCGTGTTAGGGCCGCTTACAGTACATAATATGTAATAATAATAATAATACATATTTGAGGCATATATATATACATTTAGTATGTAATACATAAAGTCTCTCACTAATATATTTAAATATATAAGTACCTATAATAATTATACAAAATATATGTGAAAAATATAATACTTCATAGTTTTTTTTTCTTTATAAGCTCATATAGGACATATATACATATATATATTTATATTTTATAGTATGTATATCATTTACTTAACGTATAGGTATTATATATATGTTGTGATAATATATTTACAAAGTTAATAATTAATAAAAAGGAATAACTATACAAACAAAAATCTATATATAGGTATGTACCTAGTTGATGACTGACACCTGTATCAAGTAACCTTTAAGTATTATTTATTATTATATGTTATAAATTAATTAGGCATGTTTACATTGATAGTGAATGTTTATTTTATCCAAAAGGGCAAAAGTATAACTTATTTTATATCTTGTGGGGCAAAGGCCCCCTCTGCCCCCCCTTTTCTTATGCCACAACTGCCGTTATATATACGTTATAACCTAACCTATATATATACATATCTGTGTAATTATATAATTACGCAGGTACCGATATATTACGTTTTATTAAAAATCTCATCAAAGGTTTTGGCATTTTGTCCTTGAGGAGATGTTAAAATTTGACCCAATTTTATTGCAATATTAGAATCTAGTTAAATTATAGTGGGATGGTATTCCTTTTATTTTTTTTTATTCATATTATCCCAGCTCTGCAACGAGGGAAGTGTCAGATTTATTTTTGGTTATATAGGTAAATATAAGCATATATCCTATAATGTTTTAAATATTCCGAATACCTATACGTAATAATAATAATAATAATAATAATAGTGGGCGAAAAGAATATTATCACCAATGGAAGGAAATAGGTATACCCTATACAAATATTGTAATGTACCACATAAGTTTGTCACTTCACGATTTAATTTAAACTCGACAGGGCACTGGCTGGTAGGCGATCTTAATCAGTCAATAAACCGTATAAGAAAAGTCACACTAAGAATTACTTTACTATTATAATCACATCAATATAATAAAAAATGTGCTATTGGTATATATATATATATATACAGTGTTGGGTAGTAATGTAACGGACCTTACTCGTTACTGTAACGTAGTTATTTTTTCGAGTAACGTTTTACTAACTCGTTATTTAATTTTTGTAGTAACGTAGGAGTAACTACGTTAGTTATCTGTAAGTAACTTTGTAAAATAACGCGTTACATATCTATAAATAAAAAATAAAAAAACATTGTAATAAATTCGTCTAAAATTGCCGATGATCCATCCACATCTGCTAAAAGTAGATATTTTAACGATTGTATGACTTTATATAATAAGTAGGAGTAGGCATGATATTGAATTTTATAAAGAAGATTATCAGAAAAATTAAAGATATTTTTGATATTTTATTTTATTATTTTTATTTTTACATACTCAAAAAATATTGAAAGTAACATCATTGTAACTAGTTACTTTTGAACTAATAAAGTAATGTAACGCTATTACTTTTATATTTAGGTAACGAAAAAGTAATGTAGTTACATTTTAATTTTGTAACTAGTAACGTAACTTGGTTACTTTTTAAAAGTAACTTACCCAACACAGTATACGAGTATATATATAATATGACGTAGTACCAACATATACTGCAACAACTTTATAATTAATATTAATGGCGAATGATAAGAAATTGTAATTTATTAGGGTCAACATAATATTATAATATATTATAGCTTTGTGTACATAGGTACTTCATATAATATTTATATATCTAATGCATTCGACTAATCATGATTATCGTACTTATTATAGTTATTATACTTGTACAATTTACCTGCAGTGCTCAATCATTCTTTCGTCGTGAAAATAGTATATAATACAGGACAGCTCTATATTGCTGCACTATACAATAAAATTGTTCCCATTATTACACATAACTAAAGATCGGATTTTGCATAAAATGCACGATGTTATTTTCCACAATAAAATACATAGATAAAGTACATACATAAAGTCATTAAGTTTTCATAAATCATTACTTGAACGATAAAATAACAAAAAAATTTAATGCATATTTTTTACATATTTTGGGCGTTAGTACGTATTCTAAATTGAAATGCATTTTTCTGCATATTATGGATATAAAAATATGTTATTTAATCGCTAAAAATTAAAATGCATGCTTAATTTCTTAATTGTATGTAGACATTTTATTATTAAGTATACTTAGGATATCATCTTTTGTTTGTAAAAGTTTATATATTATTGTATTTTTTTTTCTTCTAATAAACGCATAAAATATAAATCATTAATCAAATTATGGAATTTTATACCTACGACATATTTCGTATTTTTTCTTCCATATTTTTACCTTTATAACTTTATAAGTGCATATTTAATAATTATAAATGCATAAAAATCCGATCTTTACATTAATATAATCTATATATGTACCTATATTATAAGTGTATATTTATTATTTTTGCATTTAACAAATTGCAGACTGCAGCAGTATTAAAAACGGAGTATATTTGCTTTGTATGGATTCTAAACACCCCATAGCACAAACCGCATGTATAGCGATAGGATATGAGTATATGAATATTATGATAGTAAAATTATGTAGGAGTAAAAATGTTTTTCTAAGCTTGTGATTTCACATTTCATAAACAATAAACTGTAAATAATCACTATAATATCCAATTGATATTCAGTAATTAATAAATAATAATATATTATTATACTTAATTTATATCAGCCCACCTGTAAAATACACATTTTAGTATAGGTACTTAATGTTAGTATAATACGTGTACAGTACATACATAATATATATTATATATTTTATATATATGTATAGTTGAAAATAAGAAATAGCAGAGTGATCTAGCTGTAAAACAGTTGGACATTTACATATTAACGTTTTACGAATGTATATTAAGCGATGAATACAATTTAACTGTACCTACATATTTTTTGTACATTTTTTATTTTATAATTTACTATTTTCATTTCACACGAAAAATATAATAACACAGTATAACAATCGCGAAATAAAATAAAATGTTTCTATTAGTGCAATAGGCCTGAAATAATAATTTCCTATAATATATGATTATGTGAATAAGTATATATATAATATAGAATAAATAACCAGAAAGATTTTGATTTCGTATTTATACATCATATTTAACAATTGTATTTAAAATCATATTATATCATTATTATTCAGTTCGATAAGTAATTACGTTTAAACAATGTACATACCTGTGTAAATAAAGTAAAAAGATAAAAAATACAAAAAAGAAGATAGAAAAGTCTCGATATTAAGAATAAATCGAATTAATAAGATTAATAAATAAGAAAATAGAGAGTAAACTTATAAGAAAATAGTGCTATAGGGGAAGAATGGACAAAATGAGGTAAAATATAATGATTCATTTGTGTAAAATACGGGATTAAGATAACTTATGTGCCAGATTTAGGGAGAACATTTTAAAAAATAGATGATACGTAATTTGAGACATTTTGGAAAATTTTTACAAAATGCCTTTTTTTTTACTCATTTTCTTGTTTTTGAAACGCTTTTTGTTTTTTGACAAAACTATAAATCCGGCCCTGCCTATATAAAATATGTGTACATTTACATATATATTGTGTTAAACGAACTTGATGAAAATGTAACACATTGTTGAAAGCGTATTATAATTTTCCACTTGTTTCTCTTTTCGAGTAACTTTTCGACAGTTTCAATAATGAATTTATATTTAATTTAAGTTAGTGGTAGTAGTATGGCGAAAGAAATTCTACTGCAAATATATATGAGCTACCTAAAATATTATTGTTATCACGTGGTTATGACCTGTAATGGAGCGTGACGCACTTGAAATTATAGAGAAGCTAAAATTCTACAATTACTCCCAAACAATATGCCTTGTATTAAAAAAATCACTATTATCGATTAATCTAACCTATAAGTACATAATGCATACATATTACAGCCGTATACATTTTAAGTTTTTTATTGGATTACGCCATTTCGGGATGAAAATATTATTATTTTTTTTTTATTGCCAAAGGTTTATCAATGATATAATAAATTTAATAACAAATAATAAATCTTCTAAACAGTGAAAAATTACGGTTATCAGATAATCTAACCTATATGATATGGTAGGTATACATAAAGTACCGATATATAATATTACAGCCATAATGCCGTAGAATACATTTCAGTTTTATCACGTAAAAATAATTATCTCAATTTATTCTATTTGATTGCCAAGTGAAAATATAACTTTTTTATCGTCAAAAGTTATCCTTAATCAATGATAAAAAAAAAAATTCTAAATATCAATTTCTTTTTTGAACATTAATGGTGGAGAAAAGAAGCAGAAAAATCAAAACAATTTTGTTGAACGAAGTGAAATGCATTTTCATATAAAAATACTATAAGTATTTAAAAATTAAATGCATTCTAAAAAAATTGCATTTATTTCGAAATCCAAGATTTAAACTTTCCGGACTTCACGGTCTAGTTTTCCCCCAATAAAAAGAACCATTTATGAATTATATATAGGTTATTTCTATATGACTAATATGACTTATTTCCCCAGTCTACTTTAAAATCATTAATATCCCCTCGTCTCTGCACATTTTATACTCTGCAGATAAAATATCAATAAAAACTAAATCCACATTATGTCCATACACTATTTTATTACTTCCTTTGGATAATGGTTTCATATATATTTTTTAACTTACAATTCTCTGAAACTCATGAAATATTATTATAAAATTAGTGGTATATAATATATAATAATTATAAAATTATACATTTTTTATTTATAACAGTGTAATAATATATATATTAGTACCTACCTATATATAGAATTGGAACTTTGAACGTTGTAGAATTTCACATATACCTATGTTTAAAATAAAATTAAAGATAAAAAAAATGTATATAAATGATTATATACATTATATTTATATATTATGTAATGTATTTATATATTATATATATTGACACTATATTTAGCAGTCAAAATAGTATTCAAGTATTTTTAATAAAAAAAAAATATGTTTATTTTACATAATTTTGAATATTTCTAAAAACTGTTTATTCTTTGAGTTTATATCTATCTATATTTTACGATTATATGACCATATTTTATAAATGTAAGGAATATTTTGAAGTTTTATAATGAAACAAATATTTTGATACATTGTTTTATTTTTTGATAAATTTCAAGATTATTATAATTATATTATTTTGTTCGTTAAAACTCAAAAGGAATTTGTAACTTAAACTACCAAGTATGCGCCTGTTTCTAATGTGCTTTTAATTAAAGGGTTGCAGTATAATTTCCAAAATTTAAAATGTCAAATGATAATTTCAAAAAAAAAAAAATATATGTATTTTTCGAATATATTATATATATCTGAATATTTGAGAATTTTTGGAGCATAAATGAATATTTTTAGTGTGAGTATTCTCACTTGTTTTTATCGTGGATAATGTAAATTAAGCTGATGAGAAATTCGAAATAAAAATATGAAAATCGTTTACTACAATTATCTTATTATGCAGCAGTCGTTAGGTGTATTTAGTATAAGAATTTATCAGTATTTAGAACATTTTTATTTAAAAAAAGAATACATTCACATTTACATTCATCGGAGTTTAAATTTAACGTATTCATATTCGTAATTTATTAAAAAAAACGAATGCCATCAAAATACATTAAATTGTGCTAAAAAAAAAAAATTCAATATTTTCGTTAATCATTATTTTATAAATATCATATGACAATTTTGGGAATGTTTTTCTCTTCTTAATCGGTTATAGGTATTTTAGTGTTTAAAGTTTTTATTTTGCGAAGTATAAATTATGCTCTATTGCCTTATAGTCTTTAGATATATGTTGACAAAGAAGTGTATACGTATAACGAAAAAATATTCGTATTAAACATTATGTTAAGAGAACGCATTTGCTTTCTTCATCTTTCTAATAAGCAATATAGGAATTTAGTGCGATTTACGAGCAATTTAGTAATAGATTACCAAAATCGAAGAAAGAAATATTTTCTAAGGAATATTCATACCTTTTTTTTTTTTTCTGAAAAAATATCGTCTTACCAAGAAATTAAAACTGTTTAAAAAACTAAAAATTTATAATTTTAAATACTTACTGTAACTTCTTTGTCAGACGAGGTGATTTCCGCTGTCTGCTTTACGTGTTTCAGAAACATACAAAGACGACGGAAACTTTGAAGAGTTAGATCACTAGACTAGTGGTAGAAAATCTATGGTGGTAAAATTTTAATGGCACGCGTACAAATTGAACTTCTAAACATTCTCTTTTATTTACAATTATTTTTATATATTTGGTCATCAATTAAAATGTAAGGTACCTTTGGGGTAGCCCATAAAATATTCCGATTTTCGTACTATACATTTAATTCATTTTTTCTTTGAATGACCTTTTTTATTTTGATCATCAAAATAAATATAAAATCTAGAATTGCCTAATTTTATTAACACAGTTGTTAATTTCGTACTACACATTAAACTTTTCGTACTACACACAATTATTTTAGGGGCTGCTTTAGGGTGATAATAAAATAATAATGCCAGTTTATAAATAAAATTAAGAATGAATTATCTTATGGTAACCCTTTTTTTTACAATTAATTCTTTCTGTCCGCCGTCTTGTCCAATGTACACAGCTTGTAGGTATACAGAAATGAGTTCATCAAACGGCAGACTCATGGAAAGGAAACCATCATTGTTATCGGTATTTTTCGTCCGTTTAAATTATTTATAAAATTAACCGTCAAAACATAATATAATTATAGTATTAAAAACAATAATAATTCAATAAGTCCGGTCAGTAGGTACTTTGCATATCGGGTAGGAAATACAGGTGATGGATATATTGAATTTGAAACGATTATAAATCATTGTATTCGATAAAAAATACTATTCTGAGCGAGGCGTTATACTGCAATCTCCGTTTTATTATGTTCTCGCCTCTTTTTTTTTTAAAACTTAAACGAAATATAGCCGAGAAAAACAGCAATCATAGATGTCAATTACTGTAGGGAGTGCGAGATGCAAAAAAAAAAATATATATATATACATAATTGTAAAATCAATAGCTTCATCGTCGCTCCGCTCAGAATGGGATGTAAAATATTAAATTATAATAATAAGAAGAGCAGCATCTCAAAAAAACCGAAATGTTGAGAAAATTGGTCTTTATATTTCTCCGTTTTTTGCCTTTATATTATTATTTTTATCTTTTTTTTTTTTTTGCAATTATTATTTGAAATAAGCATCAAAAATGTTTTTGTGTAGTTTTTTTTTTAGATTTACTTAATTATTATTACATTTTTTTCATATTATTTAGGAGATACCGCATTATTTTTTGGTGTGATTGTATTTAACTACAAAAATTAACTTTTAAGTAGTTGTAAAATGGTCATTATCAATGTCTATAATACATTAATAAATTTAAGTAAAATAAAATTAGAATTAAAAAAAAAAAGTATTATTTTTTTTATGATACCTTAATATTATTATAGCCTATATATTATAATTTCATATATATTGAAATTAGAAAATAAAACTCATTTTGTTTTAAAACTATTATATTTTTATGTAAAAGAAAAATGTAGCAGTAGTGATAATTTTATAGTGATCATTATCATTTGATAAATCATTAAATAAATCATAAATAAATCATAAATCATTAACACGTGCTTATGTATCATCAAAAACATTCAAATATTAGGTATAAAATATTAAACATAAATCAATATTTATATTCGTACCTAACTGATGTCCATATATATTTATTTTGGTTTATGGACATTTTGCTAACTGCACAGCCATTTTAGCTAAGTTTACTAGATAAAAAAAGCAGTATTTTAATTAGGAAATCAGTGCACTGAGAAAATATACAGTATGCTTTATTTTCTGGTATATGTAACATACTGCACTTTTCTTTAGTATGAGAGTTACTACATTTAAAAATCAATTTTAAGGGAATTTCTAGTGGATTTTACTGCTCAAAAATGATACGGAATTTGCCTGCGTAAAATAGGTATATAGAATATATAATATCCAAATAATCTAATTTTTCCAAACTCAGCCTTTACTGCCTTTCTCTTTAGGAATACATTTTTAATAAGAATGTTTTTTCATATTACGGTATTCTTTTTCTTATGCGAAGACTGTCTCAAATACTCCCCCGACGACCATCATTGCAGATGCATAGAAATAAGATACATTCACCATTGATGGCCACGTATAATTTAGAGTGGCCATGAAAGATTTAGACAACAAAATAGGTATTTAACGATTTATTATATTATATTACATATTATTGTATAATATACCCTTAGGCTGTTTCCACACTCGACGATATTGTCGGATGTCGAAATTGGTGTCGGAGTCGGGTGCACCGAATATGCGTTGATTTTAATGATCTTGATCCGTTAAAAATGTAATTCTGATAATCCGCTATTATAGTGTAGCAGTCTAATTGATAGCTATATAGGAGTCAGATCGATTTATTTTGTCGTGTGCCGAAATCCGATAATACCGTCGAGTGTGCGAGCGGCTTTAAATGGCACATGGTCCTGGTCAGACGTGGACGTCACCGATTGCTTTGATATTTACAATTTACATATAAACTATGATAATATACCGACTATCCTAACCTAACCTATTGTATTATAATAATAATATCTTTATAAAAATTTATCTTTCGTCTTATACATGTTTAAAATGCCCCCTCTTAATCGTGATTATTCGCATATTCGCTCTAATTTAAATTTACCTCCCTTAGTTGACCCTCGTAATCACATTGACTGTCTCTTTGTCAATTCACTTCTTAATAATGCCCTTGATGATCCTGACCTTCTTTCACGTGTTCTTTTGGAGTTTCCTCTTACAGCACAAGAAATCTCATTTCTTTTTACATTCCTTCTTCATGCCATATTTTGTAACATGTCTACATGCTCTTATAACAGCAATCATCATCCTATGCATAGAATGCTAAGAACAGCTGCTCAAATCTAGTTGAGTGTGTAAATAGTTATGTTTTAAGTTTATATTGTTTTGTTATTCATTGTTTTATTTTTACTATTATTATTTATATTTAATCTTGCAATATTGCCGTTTGCGATTGATATTAAAATACGAGAAAATAAATAAATATAAATATAATACGATGACGCATGTGGCGAATTGTACAGACGAAATAAGGCATCACACCAACGTTCATAATTACACAATAATCAATTTTTTGCGGCTATAGTTAGGTATACGTATCAAGAGAGCACATCCATTTTTAAGACAGAATCTTTTAAAAACGAGTCTGTAACGTATGCAATTTTTAGAAATATAAAAATCAAACAATATTTAAAAGTTTTATTATTGTGTAATCATTACATTTGTTAAAAAAATATATATATTTACGCAAAACTATTAAATCGTAGTTCATAAAGTGATTTTAGAGTAAATACACCTATTATTATAAAATCAATAAAGAAACAGCATTTAATGTTAATAACATAAATGTTATTGTACATTTAAAATGTTAATATTTTTCTTTTTGAACTTGAATAAGTAAATTAAAAAGCCCAAATGAGTTTCACTGCAAAATGTTGTATTCCATCGATTTTATATTAGGTAGGTACCTATTGTAACTCTATACTCTAAAACCACATTAAGAATTCGTTTTTACAGTTTTGCGTAAATGAGTTTGTATTACTGAAAATCACTGGTGTCCTCTTAAAAAGACTGGAAAACTGTGAATTTTTGCTCGAAAATACCACGTATGACTTCCAACACTATAGTTTATGGACCATTTTATGTTGTGTAACAGTTTATGCATCATTTCGAATTCTATGAACAGATTTAGATTCTTTATAATATTTACTATGTGTCTGTCTTTGCATTTGTATATAATGCATGTATTGTATGATCGAAAAATTAAGTATAAAAAATAAAAAATAACAAATATTTATAACAGTTGTAGATATTTAAAATTTAAATAGATCACGGTGAGTTTAGTGGTGAATTCAAATCTGTTTTCAAAATGAAAATCGGTTCACGCCATTCAACGTAATATTGGAAGTTGCATGTGGTGTTATTTTGTGAAAAATAGTAGTAATTTTTTTAACAGCTAATGACATTTGACATGGTACGGTTATCTATTAATTATATTATTTACTATACTCGTAGATAACTGTGGACATGTGCATGCGAGTAGTTGTCAAGTTTACTTTGACATTCGGTGTGCTTACCGTACAATATTATAATCGGCCATTCGGGCACGACGGATTGTAAATAAATTGTGGTTTCAAATTATATTTCACATTATTTTGTCATTTATTTTATTGTTACTTTCAAATATGAAATCGTAATACTTTATTAGGTATCTACATTTCACATCATACGTAATATACATAATATACTTTTAGACTTGTATAGTCCCATATCAAATGAAGTAAAAAATCGCGAAAAATTGGAAATAATACATCAAAAGCATACTAACGTCTACCCCTGGTGCATAGTCTCAGTTTCCCCCCGCTTATTTTAACTCATGACTTACTAAACGTTCATATTATCACCAAAATATACAGGAATAAATTTAAAGGCAGTAAAATTTATCAAAGAGATAAGGTTAATTTCTTTATTAAGATTTCGTTTTTTTATATTTATTTAACAAAAAATATTAGGTACTTGTACGGAAAAATGACTTATTAAAAAGAATTCAATATCTAATTATTTTACATAAGATTATGTCAATTTTTTTTATCAAAATTTTAATTACTGTGAGTTCGTACGTTCATGGACTATGATAAAAAAAATATATATACGAATAAAATATTTAATTTCTCAAAAGTTAAATTTTGATCACACTTAGCTTATACGCGTTACTAATGAACATACCCTGAAAAATACCCCTTGAGGATAGTCTCTACGCCCAAATAAGAGAGCATACGGGAGTGCCCATCCTACTTTTGCTTATGACTTAAAATTTATAATTAAAATATACTAAGATCAGTTATGTTATATTTAAAATAATTTAAGTATCAATAGTAATATAATAATATATCATAATATCCGTTATAATACTATATTTCGATAAAGTTAGACAACAATTCGTTAAGACTCAGAAAATAATCCCCGAAAGCCAAATTCCAGTACAAACGTAATTTATAACATTATTAACGAGTAATGTACTAAAAGCCCTAAACTGTATATGTATATATGAGCTTATGTATCTGTATAGTTTAGTCGTCCAACTAAAAAAATTGGATTTTCGAATTTTTTTTCCCCCAATATTTATTACATAATTTGTATGAATTTGTACCACCAATCCTGAGAAAATTTGAATTTAGTGTAAGTATTTAGCGTAGGGGAACGAAGCTCCTCAACTATTTTATAATATTTTGAGAGTACCCTATTACTAATTATTTTTTACAGTATACGAGTTACACAGTTTAACGGAACGTTCGAGACCCCGAGAGTACCCTTTATTCTATTTTTCCAATTCGAGCACTAGTATAGTACCTATATGTACTAGATGTCTAGATATTATTAAAATTCAGCTTTTGGCAAATTATTTCTTATCTTTTTCCTAATTTAACTGGACTATTGATAGCTGAGTAGTTGACGGTCAATGATTTTTACATATTATTATCTACAACATTACCAGTTATCAGTATAACGTATTTACAAGATGGGGAAGAACCACTTTTAGATAATAGGGGCATATATACTCCAATTATGCAATATGATCAACTAAAAATTTGGGTATAGGAAAATTGACTCTATAATATTACAAATGACAAAGTCGTAACAAGATTGCCGAACGTAAACTTCCTCAGCTATTATCAGCTGTTGGTTAAACGGAAACTGTCTATGCGGTTGTGGCGTCCTCTTAACTCTATAAAATATATAGACGCGGAAATCGCTAATGACAACTATAATACTGCAGGTACGTAAATAATTATAATATCTGTCCGATTTTAGATGTTGGCGTTTTTTTTCTCTTCCATTTCCATAACTTCGTGATGGTTCCGTGAACTCGCCCGCGAAAACCGGTCATCTTGACCTTAACCGCCTCATATTCCTAATGCGTCATTAATATAATTAATATATATTATTATACATATATATATATATGTACGAGTATCGTCTGCTACAATGTTGCGGGGACGTTACGGTCGGGTGACGACTCCATATTTCCGAATGGCACATTGGCAGCTACAATATAATATAAACTGCAATAATAAGCCGGATCACCTTCGGGGTGACTATACATACCTATATATATGTATATATATAAATGAGTGTGCGCGTGTGTCCGCCCACGCTCATTACACTTTGTGTACACGAAATGAAAGACAGTCTGATAACATCGAGAAGAATAATCAGCCAATTGAATTAACAAGTGTTTATAGGGTCAGCGTATTGCGAACAGCTGTTTGTTAAGCCGTTCAAATGTCGTTAACCCAGCGAAATACTCACGGTTGATTGAAATACTACACCTACCAGGTTATTGAGAATTGTCCAAAATCATTATCAAATGTAAATAAAATGGCGGCGTAACGATGCACATGTAAAACATGTAAAACATGTTATCCGATATATCCATACTGCGGCTTAATATATGTTCTGTGATACTGCTCCAGATATTATGTTATCATATACGATGTCCCCTTACACTGCAATTTTATATTGCCTATACGTGTAAAGAACGTCAAAGTGGAGGCATAGCTGCAATATATATATAACCGGGTATGTTTCAACCACGGAAATACTTGCCGGATATCAGAATAATAATAGTCATAATATATGTATGATATATAGATACTTAGGTACAAAATGTAGAACGTTCAACAGTAATATCGTGTCGAAATAATAATTTACTCCCGTTAATTTGACCAAATATGACGGGGGCGACTTGTGCGTATCTATCATTGGTGCGCCGATTAAATATATATGAAAAAAAAAAAAACGAAAATAAATAATAACGGAATGTCGTGCAGTGCGCGTATCGTGTGAATAATGATAATAATAATATATCCGTATGCCCACGGTCGTGTATACACGAAACGAGAGATGCAGCAGCAGCAGCAGCAGCTGATAAAATCGAGAAAATGTATCCGATTGAATCAACAAGACGCGTCTTGTAATTAACGTTATAGGGTCAACGTATTCCACGCGGTTGTTTATAAACAATGTTCACGCGTTGTTGCAACAATAAATAATGGACAAAATGATAATAATTATACCAATGGGATAATTTACGGACATATATACGTACTTTAAATCGTAATAATAACGACGTGGTGTTTATAAGCCTCATAATCGTGGCCTATAATCTAGACCCGAAGCGAGCAAGCGAACACGAAAATTGTGGACAAGAAAACGAGAACAATAGTCATGGGCATTTAGGTTGGGTTATGCTCCGGTATATTATGTATACAACACTGTTGCGTTCGTAAATAATATGATATACCTAATAATAATTACTATTATCGTCTTACCTGTGAGATAGTGTGTCACCGATCGGCGTTTTCTCGCGACGTACAGTACGACCGTGTGGGTCACGTGCGCGTCGCGTATAACGATATGATATTACGATATTTCGTGCACTCTCCCCCGGAATCGCCTACCGACTGATATCGTGCGACATTTCTGGGACCGTATATAATATATATATATATATATATATATAAGCGCGTTGATAACAAATGCACGATATGTTATTGTTATCGGCGACTGTTTCGACTGTCGTCGGGACCGGTCGAACTCGATACGGCCGCCGGTAGTAGACCACGACGATATATCCAACACAATAATATATTGTTATATCGACGAACGGCGATGCGAAAGAGACGAAAATAATTTATATAATATAATATAATATGCAACGTAACGTAATATACGATGACGTATTATTTTCGCGGGGGAGACACAAGACGGAGGGACACAGGAGACACGGGACGCGGATGCGACGATATAGTGCATATAATAATATTATACGCGGGTACCTATACCATAAAGGCGGAGTGAGCTAGCTTTTTTTTTCTCCCCATTTACGCCCACATCCGCGTCCGTATATAGCGATTTGTGTCCGTATAACATATATATATATATATTATAACGATCGGTGTCGAACGTATATATATATATATATATATAATAACGGCGCATACATACGGATATAAATGTCGATATATATTATATATACGTGTGTGTATATACACACGGGATAATAAGGATATCCGTGTGTAACGCAACATATATATATATATACACTTACAAGGGTACTTACAAATCACGGGATCGTTCCCTTAACGATGTATATACGACTTGTCGTCGAGTATAGAGGCGAAATAATTGCGCAAACAGGTCTCTCCTCCCGGGAAAATACCCACGTGAAAGGTTTATATTATTATTATAGTGCAATATATTATACGATACGTATATACGCGTATCGTATAGGTACGCGATGTCGCGTGTGCGCCTTGGGTATATGGAAAACGATTCGGATTACTCGTATTTTTATAGGTACGAGTGTATATATTATGTGCTCGGATCGAAATATAATACGTTATTATTATTATTATTATTATTATTATTATTATTATAACGTCTCGGCGAGAGACTGGGCGAGTTCACGATATTTTTTTAACTCGTTAAGTTAAGTTAATTGGGAAACAATATACAAGTCGAGTCAAGTTAAAAGTTACCGGTATATTTTTTGTTAACTTTTAAAGTTAAAAGTCAACTTTGAAAAAAAAAAAATAACTCAACTCGGTCAAAAGTTAACATTTTTTCATTAGGAAAAAAAACCGATATATAATACCCATATATCGTAAAAAGGTAAAAAAGGATAGTTATTCTTCATGCTCAAAAAGACCACTGGGGTTTGCTTCTGTCTGAAAAAGTGTATACATGTAAAAATAAAAATACAACATGTCATTTTAAAATCCATACATAAATCATAAATCAGAAAATTATTTTAAAAAAAACTGTCAAGATACCTACATTATTGTTTGATT
The DNA here is from genome assembly GCA_025469235.1 of Pemphigus obesinymphae. Lineage (NCBI taxonomy): Eukaryota > Metazoa > Arthropoda > Insecta > Hemiptera > Aphididae > Pemphigus > Pemphigus obesinymphae. The sequence continues at coordinate 822 of JAIPRL010005316.1, read as the reverse complement.
CACACTAATGTAGTACAAAATAAGCAGTACCCATCATTTTAATATATTTCCTATATACTGGGTAGACATAAATACCAGTCTCCATGTAGTTAAAAAGACTGGGCTCAGCCCAATATGGAAAAACTGTAAATAAAACCATTATTTTTTTGTATTACATTTTTAGATAAAAATAAAAAAAATTTCAAACCTTTAATAAATGTCTTTAAAAGTTATAGATTTTTATGTAACCTTTAAACCACCTTTCAAACAAAAATTAAAAGACTTGTTACTAAAAAAATGTAGGATATAAAAATAACTATACATTTAAAATAGTTATATTATATTATATGGAAATTGAGTACCTAGAGTCTTTTTAAAACTTGCCATCTATGAAATATTATTTAAGCAACTGTGTAATATTTATCAGTTTCACACCTCCGTGTTGCTAAAAATGATAAATAATAAAATAGTCACGGCCTAAATTATTGTTGAAACTGTTGAAAGTTACCATATATTATTTAGGTACCATATAAATGAGATAAGCCTGTATCTATGTGACTATATGTGTATATATTTAATATTAATTAAATTATAAAGACGAAATGTAATTGATTTTTTTATTAGACATTTTTATTATATTTTAACAACAAAGTCATTTCAAAATTTTCGTTAGAAATGAAACCTCTCCATCTGTGAAAATAAATGAATATTCGACAACAATTTATACTCGGTTATACATTAACTATTTTTAAAACATTATTATTATTTAATATTTATTACTTTGGAAAACATTGATAACACAAAATTATTAATTTTATATTATTAATTTCGTGAACGGAAAAC